>CM053791.1:549352847-549547847 GCA_028749045.1 Cupressus sempervirens | reverse complement strand
CACAAATCACTTTCCTAACCTCTAGAAGTCATCAACTTTATAAGGTTAATTGATATTAATTACAACCACAAACAAATGTTGTTAGATTAATACTAATACAACCTCCCTAAGGATAGATGTTGATCTTGAAGAAGGAATAATTCAAAGACTTGGTCCTCTACTTATCATGCTATATCAGATCAAATTGATTTGTTATTAGATAAGGATGCTTAACAAGTTACAAATTTAACACTCCTCTTAACTTGATAATCATAATAAGAGATACCATATCTAGCAACATCAATGAAGATGAACAAGAAAGATATGATACTCTATATCTATCTAAATCTCCATAGCATGTGGTATCATAGAACACATGATACAATGTCATATTGACGTTAAACCTGTAATATGACAAACCACTCTACTAGTGATAACAGTATTGTAAAGAATACAATGTACAAGATAAATCTGAAGAGTAGTATAATTTCTTCATTATCCAAGTTGTGACTCACTAAATACTAGTATTTCTATATCACAACATGATCCTAAGTTTAAGACCTACTAGAATACAAGATAAACCTAGAGAATAATAAAATTCTTCCTTTATTCCAAATTATGACTCATTGACATAGCAATGTCAACATCACAATATGATCTTAAACTCATCTAGATCTTCTAGCAGAACTCTATTGTTTATCACATATCTAAGAGATCGTCACCTCTCATAATGTCTTTTATATGAGTGTTCATTATCTTAGAGATCATCACCTTTTAAATAATGAATACAAATGAGTGGAGCCCATAATAGTCAATAGCCTAAAAAAAATAATAAAAATTATAATAATTTAAAGAGTACAAATGGATTACAACTTAACCATATCAAGTCCTCCTAAAGTGTTCTATCTTCACTCTAGATAGAGGTTTGGTGAGTATGTCTATTGGTCTGATCTGTACAGAAAATGTATTCTAATTTTACATAATTCCTATCTACCATATCTCTTACATAATGGTAAGGGAATTTCAATATGCTTGGACCTATCATGGAAAAATGGATTCACTAAAAGCTTGATGGAATTTTGATTATCACAATGAATAATTGTAGGATTCATGGCTTGCCCAAATAATCCCACAAGTAACTTCCTTAGCTAGACTACTTCTCGAGTGGCCCATTGTGGCTGCAATGTATTTGGCTTCTGTGGATATTTTGAGCTATTGAAGACTATTTTCTACATATCCAAGATATCATTATTGATCCTAAATTGAAACAGCATCCTGAAGTACTTTTTCTATCTTTAACGCTTCAGCCCAAATCTGAATCAGTGAATCCATGTAAGTCTAAGCCAACCTTCTGTATTTGAGTCCAAAATCAAGAGTTCCTTGTAAGTATCTCATAATGTGTTTAACTAAAACTAGGTGAATCTCCTTTGGCTCACACATAAACTAGCTTAAGGCATTAAACAACATAGCAAATATCAGGTCTTATATTTACTAAGTACATAAAGGACACCAATCATCTATCTGTAGAGAGTAGAATCTATGGAAGGTGATTCTGCAGCTGCTTCTTTAAGTTTATATAGATTAGTCTCAATTCGAGAAGACATAGATTTGCAATTCCACATTCAAAAATTATTTAAAATGTCTTATTTATACTTCCCTTGATTAAGTATGATACTATTAGAATTCTATCGTACTTTCAACCCTAGGAAGTAATGAAGGAGTCCCAAGTCTTTCATCTCAAATTCCTCTAATTAGATTTTTCTTGCATTGATCTATAAGATGATCATCACCTATTATTAATAAATCATAAACATATAGTATCAAAATTATCATATAATCTTTTTTCTTTTTTATAATATAAATTTCAATCAGCTTCATTCTTGGAGAATCCTAAGCTGGTGAGATACTTATCAATTTTTTCATACCAAGCCCTTAGAGCCTCTTTAAGCCCCATAGAGAGCTTTCTTGAGCCTGGCATACAAATTTTTTTAGGATCATGAGTTTCAAATCCTTCAGATTGCTCTAGATATACTTCTCTAATCTTTACATTTAGGAGTGTTGTTTTTACATCCATTTGATGTACTTTCCATCCCTTTGATGTGGCTATTGCTAAGATTTCTCTTACAGAGGTATATTTGGCAACAAGAGTAAAAGTTTCTTCATAATCAATCCCTTTTTTCTAAAAAAATCCTCTACCTACAAATCAAGCTTTATACTTCTCAATACTACCATCAGCATCATCCTTTATTTTAAATATCCACTTGGATGAAATGACAGATTTTCCTTTAGGTCTAGGAATAATTTCCCAAACATCATTTTTTGTAATTGATTGACATTCTTCTGTCATAGCTTCATTCCAATCTATATGTTTAATAGCATTAGAAGGATTGGTTGGTTCTATTTTGGATAAATCACTCATGTTTGTTTATAACTAGAAAATCTTTTAGGTCTTTGTCTTTCTCTAACTATTCTAGAAGGTGCAACAAAGTCTTGAGCTGCCTCAACTATTTTAATGGCCCAAAGTGGTCTTTTCTTTGAATTTTGAGTTTCTTCAAGATTCAAATTTTGAATTTCATCTTCAATTTCTTCTAAGTTCTCCCTTTGGGACCCAAATTCACTATTTTTTTCGGAACTAGATAAAGGAGAAGGTTCTTCAAAACTTAGAGCTCTTTTGAATGCAAGATCTTCTTGAAGAATCTTGATTATGGTTTTCTTGAAGAAGCCAACTACCCATTTTATCAAGTTCATTTGAAGGTTTTTGGAATTGTTCAAGAGGAACTCTTAAAAAATCATCCTCATCATGAGATGAGTGAGAAGAGTTTATCTCCATAATAGGATTAGAATCAGGAAGAATCATATTCTCATCCGAAACCCTAAGGAAAGGAGAAGAAGACCCGGGTTCAAAGATACCCATAAGTCTACAACTTCATTTAACTAGAAGAGTAGAAGTAATAAATCTCTAAAACCAATGCAATGCAAATGAACTAATCTAAGAAAATATTTTTTGTATTTTGAAATAGATTTTGCAAACTTTTTTGTATTTTTAAATTTTAAAATGCAAGAGCATAAACAAAATCTAATCTTAATACAAGAAAATACCTAACAAATATGAAATGAAAAATAGCACCGCAAAACACAATAGGGAATCTAAATCCACAAAAGAAAAGAGGGTAAGCATGTCGAGTTCACCAAAATGAATAGAAAGAAAATAAGGCATATCCTCAACCTGAATTCCCAAAAGGAATGATCCAAATTGATTAACCACAAGAAAGTGATCAATGCACAAATGGATCATGCAATGGAGATTAGGGAGAAAGGAGAAGATCTTATAATCTTGGTTATGGAAAGGTGAGTACTTGAAATTTGAAATGAATAGAAGATAAATACTCACCTTAAAGTGGGATAAATCTGGAAAATGTTGATTTCTATGTTCAGTTTCTAAAAATTTTGCAATCTATTCTAGACTCAAAATGTCAAAGCAGAGAAAGCCAAGAAAAATTTTGTCCTTTTAAATGCAAGTTGACCTTGACCAAAATAGAGGGACACAATCTTACCCTGGTACACAATTGTGCCCCAAAAAGTTGACCTTGACCTGCACTACTCCAATAAAATTTGTGTTCATGAGTCTTGTATGTTTGAAGAAAAGGGTATCCAAATCTAGACTTAAATTCACTGTTCTAGATCTATAACTGCAAGAAAAATGGTTTGTTTATTTGGATGGAGGGTTTCCCTTGGTCAAAACCCTATTTGGAATTAACCTTGAAATTGAATTGCAATATAAATATAAATAAACAAAGTAAATAGAACTATTCACCTTGCATATATTGAAATCCTTATGGAGGATTCAAATCCTTGAATCCACAAGTATGAATGCTCGAATGAATGTAAAAATGTATGTAATATGACTAATGGTGCAAACATTTTTTGTTTTATCAAACCAATTTTGGATGATTCTCCCAACTATGACCTAGGGATTGGTTGGTATGATTTATCAAATAGATTCTATCATTTTTAGTTCTCCATTATTAGAACAAAATATATCATTTTCAGCTCTCCATTGATTTTTAGTATTGAAGATAATAGATAATGAATCTATCTGATCTTTATTTTGTGCTTAACAAACTTATTACAATAGATCTTCCTTTTGTGGATAACACACTTATTACATTAGATTGACCCAAATAATGATGCTTTCTTATGGAACATGCCTAATTATTGAATCTTAAAGACTAAAGATGATGCATAAGAAACAAGAAAATTGAAAAAGTACTCTTGTTAAGATGGTCCATCAAACTATACTCATGACTTGAAACCTGGTTAAGAGTTTTATCAGAGTGTTTCAAAGAGGGAAGAAACTAGCATGCCAACCCCATGTTTCCTAGTTGAAAATCTTCAACATGGCCCCATGACATTGCCACAGTTTTCTTTTCCAAATCTCTTATATTAGCATGGACCCTTTTTACATACAACGATGATAGGGCATATAGAATTATGTGAGTTACTTGAATTAAAGAGAGGAAGTTTACTTATGCTAACATATGAATTAAAGAGATGAAGTTTCTTCAATATAGAAGTCACTTAAAGTAGGATATCTTTGCCTCTAACTCACTGTACCATAGGTTGACAAATGCTTTTGACCAAGCACTAAGGTGTCATAGAGCCAAGATTGCAAATCAGCTTAGTGTCAAAGATAAGGTGGATAGGGGAGGGTAGGATAGGGTTTCAAGTACTCTATTACTACCATTTCCCCATTCTTAACCACTTTAGAAACCTAGATCATATTTACTTTCCATTTATTTTATTGCATTTGATGGAAGACTATATCTATAAGGGTAGGAGGAAAAAAGAGGAGGGTAAAACCATTTATCTCATCCACCAGGGGTTCATGAATTACTTATATATCTATCGTCTTGATGAAAACCTACCACTCCTGATCAATCTACTAGCTTCTGTCATTCCCCAAGTTTCATTGGACCATGACCCTCACCCCAGCCTCAAAAAAACCAAGAGAACCCCAATTTTACCTTCTTATTCTTGGATGGTTTTTGGGTCACCAAATCTTTGTGTTATGTGTTGATACATGCTTTCATTTTCATGTTTTCTTATATGTTTACATGCATTACTTTTAGTTATGTGTTAATAAGGGTTTGAAAGGATAAAAAATTGGTTACTTTTGATTCACACCCCCCCCCCCCCCCCCCCCTCTCAGAAGTACTCTTTCATTTGAACATTCCAACAACAAATCACACCAATCTAATCAATCTTACAGAGTACTCCTACAATTAATCACTTTTCCTACATATTATTGGTTAGTATGGTATTTTAGATGTGAAATGACATCCATTATTTAAGAATTAGTAATTCATTCAAGGAGCAGGTCAAGTTATTGTATGAAAACTCACAATTAGTGCAAATAGAAATCCCCAAAATGAAAATCACGTCAACACAAAATAGGAATAAACTTCTAATTGATCAAAATGACATTTAACATTGTGAATAAGATATCCTATATGAATTCAAAGCATTTTCTAATTAGATATTTCAATGAATAGTCAAATATGAAAGGAACCATATTTTTATTGCACTCAAAATTATGATCTTGTTGCACAATCACATGTTACCAAGCATTCATGCTTTACATTCATCATTTCATGAATTTAATGGTTTTCTCTCAACTTATTAAAATGAAATCAATCATTTGGGATGATTCCTATTATTGAAATATTCCATTATTCCAACTGGACTTTGAAACATTACATCAGTTCCATTATAAGAATGTGGCAAATTTTTCTTTAAATTGTTCCAATTGACTTTCCTTGATGTCTTCCATCCATCATTTTCCTTTGGGATCCTCTACGTTGCATTCACCAAGATGAATTCAACTATACTTTTAATATTGTCCACACCTTCTCTAAGGTCCATTAAACATTGTAGAGCCATTTGTTTGGTTCTTCTAATCACCCATTGCAAAAATCAGCTCACTATTATCAAATCCCTTATGATAGGTTATACAAAACAATGCTTATGATAAAGAATGCTCAATAAAAAATTCAATGATCTTCATGTCCTTCTTGCGTCTTCATTCCATCATATGTTCTTCATGTCCTTCTTGTGTATTTGTGAAATTTATAATATTATCTCTAATTTCTAACAATTCTCTTTATTGTTATATAAGGCTTGTTGGGGGGCTCAAATTTCTCAAGTTGATGATGTCACACCTACTGCCATTAACTTTGTCCCTTAGAGCTATGCGGTATCATATTTGCAAACCTATCAAGTTTAATATTTTAACTAAACTCATGTTGTATCTCATTATTTCTTCTTATGTTATTTGTGTTTCTGCATTAGGGTGCCCCACATAGCACAAGGTTAGGGGAACATCACAATAAATTTGTGACGACACCCAAATGTAATAAGCTATTAAATACAATTTAAGTCTATATTTTGAAATTTATTATGAATGAAAGTTATATACATGTACTCAATATTTGATGAATATGTACTGACTTGTTTATTGAATATATGCATAAACAATTGAGTTTTGTAGAGTTGATGAATGCACTTGACATTGTTGATGCTTATGATACAGAAGATATAAAATTGGCATTTTTTGTTTCAATTAAATTTCATCATTGTGTCATAATATGTTATGCTTTTCTAATTGAGGAAATGTTCAAAGCTGCCTTTTTTTTATAGTTATTATCCATTTTTTTTTGTTATTAACTTGTGTTAGTTATTTTTTTACCTATTATAGTGCCATTCACGACTCCCTATAGAACCTTTATCATTTTGTTTTGTTAAGAGTCCCAATTGTCAAATATGGGGTCAAACATGAAAGTGGTCAAAGGTATGCATGTAGATTCTTATTTGAAGTCCTCTTTTAATCTCATTTTGAATTTCTTATGTGTATGATATAAATCTCTAACGTGTACATCTACAACAATAACATTTTTATCACTTTCCATGTAGTTTTTGCCTCATACCAGCATTGATTCATTATTGGTTGTGCCTCCTATTAACATAGGACACCTAACTCAAGCTCGAGTATGTATTTATATTTTTTTCTAGATTTAGAATTCCCTAATACATATGTCCACAACTCTAACATTTTACCACTTACCATAAAGGTCTTGTGCATAGATATTGGTTTTTGCTTACGACTCATCCTTATATCTTCTAAGATTTTGTTATATAATCCATCAAATATTTATTTTTCTTGTCTCATGGTTGGGAGGAAAGAATATTATATATATATATATATATATTTTTTATTTTTATTTTTATTTTTTATTTTTATTTTTTTCTAATTATCCAATTCACTTAGGTATTAATGGGACTTGTTTAGCATGTGACATTTTTTTTTGTTTATGAAGGATCGTGACTTGACTATGGATTCTCTCTTTTTGTAAAGGTATATATCTTATGTCATCACTTATTCTTTACCAAGAAAAGCTATGTCCATTCTGTACACTTTTCCTTCCTTTTGGTTAAAGTTTGTTATCATTTATCCAAGGATCCCTATTTCACCTATATAGGGTAAATGAATAGGTGCATTATTGCTCTTCTTCCCCTCTTCTTAGAGATGTTATCTTGATCAAACTTTCCTCTTGGGTAGATGTCCTTTCAATAATATTTTTCCCAATTTAAGAATCCTCTTTTCCATAAGTGATATATCCTTTTCACAATTGATTATGTTCTTATATTGTAAGGTTTAAGATCCTTTGATATGAATACAGTTATTTTTTTTGCTTTAAGGATATGTCCTTGTTGTGTGAAGTAGGTACCCTCTTTATCTTCCTTTTCATGTCTACTGTATAAACATGATAAGGAAGGCGGTATACATACAACCTCCTTGTACATTATTTCCACTCATAATCATGAGTAGAAAATATAGTTACTGAGTATGGATTAGATCAGTTTAGCCTTAGACACTTGTTATACTTTCTAGGTTATTCTCAAATCCATTCATTGTGTCTTCATCTCTTTTACACACGTGCACGCATGCATGCACACACACACACACACACACACACACACACACACACACACACACACACACACACACACACACACACACACACACACACACACACACACACACACACACACACACACACACACACACACACACACACACACACACACACACGCACGCACACACGCACACACACACACACACGCACACACGCGCGCACACACACACACACACACACACACACACACACACACACACACACACACACACACACACACACACACACACACACACACAAACACACACACACACACACACACACACACACACACACACACAAATATGTACACAAAGTTGTGGTGCCCGAAGGGGGTATAAATGGCTAGTTTTTTTTTTTTTTTTTTTTTAGATAATATTTTTTTATCAACAATTTTTAAGCTTCGAAAAGAATTTGAAGTTAGTTATGCTCAAAATTCTAAGATATGACAAAAAAAATGTAGTAGTCCTTTGAATCTAGTTTCTTAACTACTAATTTTTTTTCAAAATGTTTTAGTTTTAAGCCCTCGAAAAAGGGGGCCATACAAAGTGTTACTATTTTTTCAAAAAAAAAAAAAACATAAAATAGTTCAAAGTTTGGTCCCCCTAAAATTTTAACTTTTTTTTGCAATCCTTTAATTAATCTAGTCAAAATTTACCGAACACTATGTAGTTTATTCCATATTTTTTGGGTAATTTTATAATGTGTAATTTTTTTTAATGAAATTCTTAATTGGGCACTTACCAACAAAGTGAAATATCGGCATGCTCCCCCTAGAAATCATTCAAAACTAATCTAAAATCATTTTTTTTATCAAAATGTGTAGAATGGAGTCTAGTTTCTAAAAAACTAACTACTTGTAAAATTTGATGAACGAACTAAAATCTATACCCCAATTAGTGCATGTTGGTGTTTATGGACATACTTTCAAAAAAAATTCTAGTTGAAAGGCTTGGAATATAATGAATTAGAAATAAATTATTCGTTATATAGATAACATAGAGATCTACAATATCATGTAACCTAATTTTATCAATACTCAACCATAATGAAACTTGAAGGAGAGGACAAAAGAAAACTCAAGCATTTTTTGTATGCTTGCTCCAAAACACATCTCACACTAGTTAGAGCCTCCAAACCTTTGGGTTGGATCTCCAAGGAAAATCTAAGCCTGAGGCTTGGTTTAATCTAATGCTTTATATAGCATTTGCATGCAATGGAAAATATTTTTTAATTCAATGCTTACATAGAACACACTTTGTAAGCCTTTCGATAGAGAGGATGGATATGGAGAGAGAGAAGGAGAGAGGTAGATAGGAAGATATGATAGAGAGTAAGAAAGAGTAGAGAGTGGGGAGAGAGTTGAGGATAGGATGTAGGAAGAGAGAGAGAGAGAGGATGGGATGAGAGTAGAGGAAAAAAGAGAGAGGATGGAAAGAGAAGGGATGGAGAAAGATCAAGGGATATGATGTAGAGAGAGAGAGATGTGAATGTAGAGTAAGAGAATAAGAGAGAGTAAGGGGCAAGTGAGAGAAATAGAGATACAACTCAAGAGAGTAGGGAAGGTAGAAAGGGAGAGTAGAAAGGAAGAGGGAGGGAGAGGATGGGGTAAAGAGTATAGGATAAAATGCAAAGAAAGAGAGAGAGGATGGGGTAGGGAGGGAAGGAGCAAGGGAGGGGAGAGAGAGGGAGACTAGGGGATGGGAGAGGGAGAGGGAGAGAGGGATGGATGGAGGGAGGGAGGTATGGATGGAGGGAGGGAGGGAGGGGGAGGGAGAGAGAGAGAGGGGGGGCGGGGGGGGTGGGGGGGGGATGGGGTAGGGAGAGAGGGAGATAGAAATGGAGAGTGAGAGGAAGAGAGAGGGAGAGAGAGAGAGAGAGAGAGAGAGAGAGAGAGAGAGAGAGAGAGAGAGAGAGAGAGAGAGAGAGAGATTATGAGGTGGGAGAGGGAGAGGGAGAGGTGGAGAGAGAGAGAGAGGATGGAGTAGGGAGAGAGGGAGCTAGAAATTAAGAGTGGGAGGGAGAGAGGGGGGGAAGAAAGGGAGAGGAAGTGGGAAATGGGGGGAGAGAGAGAAAGAGAGAGAGAGAGAGAGAGTATGTAGTGAGAGAGGGTGGGAGAGGGACAAGGGGGGAGAGAGATAGGGGGATGGGAGAGAGATGGATGAGAGGGAGAGAGAGAAGGGATGGGGTAGGGAGAAAGGGAGAGAGAAATGGAGAGCGAGAGGGGGAGAGGGGGAGAGAGAGAGAGAGAGAGAGAGAGAGAGAGAGAGAGAGAGAGAGAGAGAGATTGTGCATACACACTATATCAAAACACCAAATATGGTTACAAGGAAATTTTGCACCCCTACTAACTCATATTTTCTATTTTTGTTTGTTGTCTGTTTTATTATTCTGACAAAAAATTCGAGTTTCATGGTATTGGAAGCTATCAAACATCAAATTCAATCATTGGACACAATAATTGAAGGGTTTTTGAACATTATTCATTTAGAAAAGGTTAATGAACTCCTTTTTAAATATAATGTTTCTATAGAGACAAATTACATTATTATTTGATAGTTTGTTCAATATATAGTGAATTTATTGAAATAATTGTAATTTGTATATGTATTTGAATGATTTTTTATTTACAAATTGTAAGTAATTCAGATGTTTGAATAATTTGACATATAGAAATCATCATATCAAGGAAGAAACTAAAAACACAAACAATGGAAGAGGGGGCTCGAGAGATTTGGCAATTAAACAAGATAAAATAAATTGACTATGTGAACAAAGAAACATGCAATGCAATAATGAAGAATTGTCTTTCGAAGAGGAACTTGAACCACTAATACAAATAAATAAAGATAAATCATTGGAAAGACAAAGGAAATGAATGAGACTCTTACACTCAAGAAGACAATTGAATTGTGAAGCTACACCATCTTCTAATGTTAGATTCATATCATCATCTCATCTTGAAGAGACACCAATTTCTGTGTGTGACAATGTACACACTCCATCATGTTCTTATTGGATAAAAGTCACATTACCTTGAATTATAAAGAACCAAGAAAGGAAGATAGAAATTGAGATCTCTGTTTATTTGTTTAATTTAAAATTTAACAATATTTTAATAGAAAAAAAAAAAATAGGACCCAAAGTACCATAATATAAGTGGTATATATTAAGACTGCAAACATGAACCAAGATGTGTTGATTGATTGTTTCTTTTTGGAATCCAAATATTAAAATCAAAATTCCAAAATATATATCCTTGCAATCTTAAACATAAGGGAAAATCAAGAAGAGGGGGAGGGAAATTTGACAATTAAACAAGATAAAATGAAATGACTACATGAACAAAGAAACTTGCAATACAATAATGAAGAATTGTCTTTTGAAGAGGAACGCAAACCACTAATACAAAAAACAAAGAGAAATAATTGGAAAGACAGAGGGAATGAATGCAACTCTTACACTCAAGAAGACAATTGAATTGTGAAGCTACACCATTTTCTAATGTTGGAGTCATATCATCATCTCATCTTGAAGAGACACCAATTTCTACGGTTGACTATGTACACACTCCATCATGTCATGTTGAAGGTACACCATCAACATATCAAGTAGGTGATATTCTATCTTTTGCATGTTATTGCCAAGGCACATCATCTTTAGTTCATGGTAAGAAATTCACTTAGCCTTATGTGGATGTTCAAAATGTTGAGGGAATGAAAGAGATTATAACACCTTCTAGAATTCAATTTAGAAGACCAAAATATTTGATTGATATTGATCTAACATTTTGAAATCAGTGCCTAACAAGATTAGCAAGTGTATAACTCATAGATAAGGCTTCACTAGGGAAAAATTTGTTGCACCCTCTGATTTTGGTTTCCCTATCTCACCTTGTGTGACGAGTAACTTTTACCTTAAATGATTTGTTGTGTGGTCTAGGTTCTTTCCATTTGTAAAGTTTAAAAAAAGAAAAGAAAGATGAAACCAGATGAAAATGTGCATAGAAAAATAGCAACATTTGCTTCCAGTCATAGATGAGTTTTAAGACAAAGTAGACATTTTTCTTATTGAATAAAAATCACATTACCTTGAATTATTAAGAACCAAGAAAGGAAGTTAGAAATTGAGATCTCTGTTTATTTATTTTATTTCAAATTTAACAATACTTTTATAGAAATGAAAATAATAGGACACAAAGTACCACAATATAAGTGGTATATATTAAGACTACAAACATGAACCAAGATGTTGATTGATTGTTTCTTTTTGGAATCCAAATATTAAAATCAAAATTCCAAAACATATATCCTTGGAGTATTAAACATGAAGAGAAATCACCATCACACTTTTGATAGCATGCCTTAAAATTAAATTCATAACTAAAATGAATTAAAGGCGGGAGGGAAATTAAACTAAATTCCATTTAATTTGATTTATGTAATTTATACATTCTTAATTAAATAAAAAAATTCCTTATTTTATCAAAAAGGTAATATTTCAACAACTATAATAAACAAAACATAAAAGTCATAAATTAATAAAATAGCAAAAATTTTATACCTTAAAACGGTAATTAGTGAATGAATAAAGCCAATAATTATCCATTATTATTTGCACAAACTCTAGTATCAGTATTTTAATGATGTCTTTTTATCTCTTCAAAATACTATCTTAAATGAATTTAATAGAAATATAGTAGTAAGTAGTCACCCTCTAATTGTTGTTTAGTATAGATCTTAAATTTATTTTTTGTTTGTGTGAATTTTAAGAATAGATAATATACATTATAAATCTTAAATTTGGTTCTTATATGTGTAAATTATGAATTTAAACTATATGATAAATATATTTTTGTTTTTTATTGATAAATATATATATATATTATTAACCACAATTTTATTTGATTGAAAAATTATATCTCATCAGATATATAAAATTTCAAATGGAGAGAAATGAACTTTCTACAAATCCACATGTGACTATTTGAAATACAATCTACAAACTAGGGAGAAATAAGATGCCAGATGGTGAGAGCATTCTTGATGATGGGACTATATTTAGGAATTTTGTGTGTATGGTGGAGGATTTTGGGATGAAATGTTATAGAGACTTACAGGATGAAAACACGAATTTTGGATTGCTTCCATTGTTGGGAGATGAAAAGATGGATGTTCATTCAGAGGTGTCTAAGATGTATTTTGGAATAGATAAAGGTAGTAAGCTTATGATCAAGTTATTCAAAAAGTATATTGTATAGATGACGGCTATAATGAAAAATAATTAGAAAGAAGTAATTGCAAGTGAAAAATATCGAATTGTGAAGAGTGTTTTCTAATTGTATCAAAAATACTTTCACTTTGTTAATGAAAATCTTATAAACCATTGCCTTTTGGAAAATGCATCCATTGTTGGAATGTGTAATATCCCTTCAAATGAAATGTAAAATCATAGTAGAGGATTCTAGAAACTCTAGTTGGATTACCGAATAGGGTTAGGTCAAATTCATATCTAGGTTTGTAAAGTTAGTTATTTATGTTTAGATAGTGCTAGAAAAGTCTATTTGTCCTATGTCGGCTAATTTGGATGTTTCCAGAAGTGATATGGCATCTTGTAATGTTATTGATATGGACAAAATGGTTAATGAAATATATTAGAGTTGCAAGACATTAGAATTGTTCCATTTTAGTTTATTTTGTTCATCCACATTTCACAAGGTGTATCAAAGTTGTCCTAGGTTTCTACACCCATAGAAGCTTTTGAAAGTTTTGGCAATGAGCAAGTTGCAAGATATATCATGTGGGAATAATTTGTCGCATTTTTTGACAAGATTTTGACAAATGGGAACATGACGTGTAGATGTTGAAGATGCCCTTGAGAGGGTTGCAAAATTATTTTTGTATGTCTATGAGGAAGATGCCATTGTAGAGTTTTGTATGTGAAACCTTGGAGAGAAGCTTATGTGCCATAAAAGTTCAAAAGTTGATTATAAAAAGAGGCATGTTAGGTAAGTTAAACAATAAGTATGGAAGATAATATACATTTCAAATAGAGGTCATGCATACCAATTGCAGAGTTCCCTATTCTTGTTCAAATCTTCCAACATAATGCATGTTTTGAGATAGGCTAGCTTGAAAACATAATCTCAAGACATGCATTATCATTGGAAGGTTTGAAAAAAAATAGGGAACATATGCCTAATAGGTAAGCATTCCCTCTATTTTAAAGGTAAATTATCTTCCATACATACACTTTTATTTATATAACATTTTTTTTAATAATCAACACTTAAAATTTTATGACACAAAAGCCTATCTCCAAGCATTTTCGTATAAAACATTGTAATCTTATCAATGACATCTTCCTTATATACATAGGGACATAATTTTACAAACTTATGAAGGATATTTCAACATCTGCATATATCATGTTCCTATTTGTCAAAATGTGACATGCAATTTCCAAATGCTATTTCTTGCAACTTGTTCATTGGAGAAAGTTTGAAGGGATATTGTGAGTGCATTTTTGAAAAGGCTATCTCCTTAACAAATGGAAAGTATTTCTGATGCTATTGGGAAATACTCTTTGCAAAGTTATAGTTTTCAGTTGCAATTACTTATTTATGATTATCTTCCTTTATGGTACTTTCTCAATATCTTGACCATGAGCTAACTACATTTTTCTATTCTATAATAGAATTGAAAAACCTCTGAAATACAATTCATCTTCTCATCTCTCAACAATTAAAGGCAATCCAAAAAATGACTTTTATTCTTTTCAAAAATTTCATTTCGTACCATTTCTACATATCTATTTTGGCTATTTAGATGCACACAATACATTAGAATTTTTATTTCTCCAACCTTAAATACCAAACTATCTATAGCAAGTAATTTAGACAAGAATACTCACATATTCATGAAGTAGTATTTCTGAAAGTGTATGCGAGGACATTTTTAAAAAAGACCAACTATTAATCTCTATAATATTTAATCCCATACAAAAAAAATTGTTCAATATAATCCTATCATCAAGAATGCTCTTACCCTGAAACATCTTATTAACTTAACGATTAATTTTGTTACATGAAGCACCTTTATGAGAATTATGCCTGACAACTTTTTGAAGGGTCCTCATTTTACCTTGCTAAGCCTAAAAAATTCATCCATGCCTACAAACTTGGAGAGTCTCTTTTCTTGTCTGTGATTATGACTCGTAGTGCAATTGATTGACTATTGCTTGGCTACTTTCTCCTGTGTTCCATATTGTTAAGTGAAATATACACACACTCACACACTTTTAGGACTATTTAACAACTTTTAGTTTTCTCAAGAAAACATTAGATTCAAGATTCCATCCCCCTACTATTTCACTAACATATTTTGTATGCCCAAAATTTAACTCTTGAAGAATACAATTATTGCTACAGTGAATTCAATTACTTACAAATTTTTTAGTTGAGAAACTCTCTTAAACTCTTCTAGTTATTATGTATCAAATTAAATATGATGGGATGTCTTATAAATATTTTACTCTTTGTAAAGGATCTTCTATTTTAAGAATAACATTCATTTCCTTAGCTGTTGTCTATAGTTGACAATAACTTTACATTATTTTAAAGCCTTGTAGGTCTAGTAGCCAATTAAGAGTTTCCTACTAAATTCCTTATGGACAAATTCCACCTTTACAACAATTTCATTTGTAGTTAATTTTCATAGCACAAGGAGGCTTCTTTACATTTTTAAAAGTATCATACTGTAGTTGGATGATAATAGAAACTAGTAATTATTTTGATGATTAGTATTTTCTTTTTCTTTTTTTAAATTTCTAAAATAATAGAAATAATAAACAACCATTATGATTGATCTTATAATTTTTTGATTATATTTTGAATGACTTTCTAATAGAATATGGTACATGCAACAACCATTTTGATTTCAAGGATTTACCTATCCAATGTAATCATTATAATACTATTGATACTGTTAATTATAATTTTTTATAATTCTTGATATAATTATTTTCTACAACTCACGATGAATTTACATTTTTATATTTTTGAATTTTAAAATGCAAGAGAATAAACAAAATCAAATCTTAATGCAAGAAAAAACCTAACGAATATGAAATGAAATATAAAACCACAAAACACAATCAGGCATCTAATTCTAGAAAAGAAAAGAGGGCAAGCATATCGGGTTCACCAAAATGAATAGAAAGAAAATAAGATATATCCTCAACCTAAATTCCCCAAAGGAATGATCCAAACTGATTAACCACAAGAAAGTGATCAATGCAGAAATAGATCATGCAATGGAGAATATGGAGAAAACAGAAGATCCTATAATCTTGGTTATGGAAAGGTAAGTACTTGAAATTTGAAATGAATAGAAGACAAATAGTCACCTTGAAGTGGGTTAAATCTCTAGAGAATGTTGATTTTTGATGTCTATGCTTAACTTCTAGAAATTTTGCAACCTGTGCTAGATTGGAAATGTCAAAATGGAGAAAACCCAGAAAAATATCATCCTTTTAAATGTAGGTCAACCTTGACCCAAATAGAGGGGCACAATCTTACCCCAGGGCACAGTTGTTCCGCAAAAAGTTGACCTTCATAAGCACTACTTTGACAAAAAATTTATCCATGGTTCCCACAAGTTTGACAAAAAGGGTATCCAAATCTGCACTTTAATTCACTGTTCCACATCTATATTTGCAAGAAAAAGGGTTTATTCATTTGGATGGGGGGTTTGCCTTGGTCAACCCCAATTTTGAAATTAACCTTGAAATTGAAGTATAATAAACAAAGCAAATGGAACTATTCACCTTGCTTATATTGAAATCCTTGTGGAGGATTCAAATCCTTCAATCCACAAGTACAGATGCTTCAATCAATGTAAAAATATACATAAGATGTCTCAAATCAATGGCATTAGATCTTCAACACAAATCTTAAATGGATCTTTGAATAGAAAAAGGTTTGGATGAATGTAGATGGAGAAATCTTCAACAAGAGGGCTCCATAGAGATTGAATCCTTTAATGGCTAACAATTGACCTCCTTGATTAATTGGATGCTTGAACACTTAAATGCTTGAATGCTTGATAGGTAGTAGATATTCACTTCATAGAATAAATTTTCTCTTAGATAGTGGATGATGGAGACGCTAGATAATTGATGTCAAAATTAGGGAAGAAGGCTTCCTTATATAGAGATCTATGGCACAAACTTTTAGAGAAGGTCAACATGGGAGCATTACATCTCAATTAACCTTAACCCATTGAAATGGACCTAAATTAAATGAAATTTAAGAGTGTACCATTTGAAACCTTAAACAACCAACCTGGAAGAGGGAACAAACAATACAATAAACAATAGATCAAGGAACAAACAATAGAATAAAAAAGCTTAGTTGGTCAGTAGATCAAGGAACAAACAATATAATAATTTTTGTTATTATTATTAGTTGTAACTGATGGTGCAAACAAATTTTTTTTTATCAAACTAATTTTGGATGATTCTCCCAGCTATGACCTAAGGATTGGTTGGTATGATTTATCTATCAGATTCTATTATTTTTAGTTCTCCATTGATTTTTAGTATTGAAAATAATAAACAGTGAATCTATGTGATCCTCATTTTGTGTGTAACAAACTTATTGCGATAGATCTTCCTTTTGTGGATAACAACTTTATTACAATAAATTGATCCTTACTTATGCAACATGCTTAACTATTGAATCTTAAAGACTAAAGATGATGCATGAGAAATAAGAAAATTGAAAAAGTACTCTCATTTAGATGGTCCATCAAACTATTCTAATGATTTGAAACAAGATTAAGGGTTTTATCAAAGTGTTTCAAAAAAGGGAAAAAACTAGTATGCCAACCCCATGTTTCCCAGTTGAAAAGCCTCAGCATTTCCCAGTTTGCTTGTCCAAATCTCTTATATTAGTATGGACCCTTTTGGCTTACAACAAGGATAGGGCATGTAGAATTATGTGAGTAGTAACCACTCACACTTCGCAATAATATAAGAAATGTAGTCACTCTAATTTTAAATCCAAGCACTCAGCCAAGACAACGAACTTCTTTTAGCGAAAGACAATTAATTATATGATCAACACTCTCATATATATTCTACGCAATTAAAGAGAGGAAGTTTACTTATGCTAACATCTAAATTAAAGAGAGGAAGTTTCTTCAATCTTTGGCTCTAACTCACTAGACCACAGGTTGACAAATGCTTTTGACCAAGCACTAAGATGTCATAGAGCCAGGATTGCAAACCATCTCAGTGTCAAAGATAAGGTGGATAGGGGAGGGTAGAGTTACATTCTTCTCTAATAGCGGCTTAATGGCTCTAGGAAACTACAAGCAGAGATCAAGTACTTTTGCAATTATAACTTGATTACAGGATTACAATGTCTCACAAATAGCATAAATGCTTATTGTTTTTTCACAGTGCGTGCTTTGCTTTTTATGTTTCTTTTATTTCAATGTCGTATGACATTTACCTTATAAAATCTACAGTATCTTATAACTGCCAGGTTGCGAACGCACGAAAAAGTCAAGTTCAAAATTAACGCAGTTTTATAGAGGTTAAGGCTGGTTTTCACATCCGAGTTGCAAAGGAGCGACTAGCTATGGATCATATGATCGCAAGAAACATCAAGCTTGAAAGGATTCAAGTTGTAACAGCGCAAGAACAAAACAAAACAGTCCATTTCAATGTTTTAACATCATCACGAGTGGTTAAGGTTAACCCAGAGTCAAGGTGACGAGGTTGTGAAATACATTGTAATCACACTGTCGCATGAAGTTCAGAGAAATTAACCAAGGTTAAGGCTACAAAGTTGCACAAACCCATTGATCACACCACACAGGGTTATTTACTGAGCTAATGATTTAAGTTGTCAAGGTGCGATGGCCCAGTTATGTGGTTATCGCAGGTCTAAAGAGCATTGATTACTTTTCACAAACTGATCCTTTTCATAAACACTTTTCACAAACTGATCTTTTTCACTTGCAATTACTTGTTTCTAATTATTTTCCTTTACAATCTCTTCCACCGTATGGATAACATGCTTTTTGAATATCTTGACCATAAGCTGAACACCTTTATCGATTCTAGAATACAGCATGTAAAAGAATCTAATGACGAATGTTAATCAATATCTGCTGTAATTGTGGGATAATGATGCGTTTGGACTTGATTAGAAGGTGGGAAATACTACAATGAAGAAAAACAAAAATAAGAAAAACCTTTTTGAGAGGAAAACATATAAGAAAGTTGTGTCTTCCTGCAACGAGAACTGGCTGTACTGAGATTTCACAATGTTGAGTCCGGGGGCTTGACCTTGTGATTTGAATGGCCTGCTTATGCTTTCTTCAGCTTTTATAGAATGTTTTAGCTGAGGCCAGGTCAAATTCATGAGTGCATGGCTGATTTCCCTGGTGCATTGTATGTGTGCAAAGTAGAATCTATGGATGCATGACTGCTGATGGCTTTCACAAAACCAAGTTTGTAAACTGGGGATATCCTTTTTTCTGTTGAGAAAACAGTTCTTATAAGTGAGTCATTCTCCCTACCATAGAATCCTCTCTACCACTAAACCTTCAAGTGGGGCATTGCTTGACTATGCTCCTTTTATACGCCATTTTCTATGCTGGTTTCTTTTTGATAGTCTAGTCATGCTACTGGTTCTTGGACACGCTAGTCCAAGTTGCTTAATAGCTGAGGGAAATAATCTACGGACTTAGAAGCCATGATGCAATTTTATTTAGAATCTTCAATTTCAATTTCAGCATGACTTCTTTGCGCCAGAAATTTTTTATTGCTTCACCCCCGCTGATATAAACTATCATTCTAGCTAATATTACTGAAATATTGCAACCCATTCTTGGAGCAGACAACAGAGTTTGTATTTTCCCTTCTTTATCCATATACCAAAAAGTAGCATTAAACTGTTGCAGCACTGGATTGGAGGAGAAATTTTCAATAGGATAACTAACACTTCTCTCTCCTCTTCCTTGTACACTTCTAAAATTCTCAAAAAAAAATGTGAAGATCAGCAAGTTCCCATATTGAGGGCTCCTCCTTTTTCTGCTCTATTCTAAATTTCTCGTGAGGTACTTTAGTTTTGGTTATCCAGCACAATCAGTTTTACAAGTTTTCACTCTCATGAGGTACGTTCTGTTTTAGATGAGACCTGGATCTATTTGGGAAAAATGACCTTCTCCTAAGCTGAATCTTCATCTTGTCTTTTTATGGTAGTAAGCTAATGAGGAGCTGCACCACTGTTGCAGAGTTTTCACTTTCAGAACAACCTGCACGGTTACATGAGAGTTCCCTACTAAATTTCTTCTGGTCAAATTCCACCTTTACAACAATTTCGTTTGTTTCGTTTGTAGTTAATTTGCACAATACCAGAAGGCTTTGATAGTACTACCAACTGTGGTCTCTGTGGGACCAAATACATAGGAAAAGGCTTCATGATCCAGTTTAAGAGACTTCAGGTGTCTTGCCTTCTATTCTATGTCATCATTTTTTGGCTTAGATAATCCCACATTCATTATCACCATTTTATATATCTCATCCTTATTTTAAAGGGGATCCAAAATATTTAGAGAATCCTTTTTAACTGTAAAATATAGTTACACCATAGGCATCACTGTGTATTTTATAATATACTCTTGAACTTTCACGCCGACATGCTTAGCGGTTTATTTCTCTCGTATTAATCTACCATCCTAATTAATTTTGACTCCTATTTATGGTCAACTCAATCTATATTCCTTTTTAAAACCCTTTCTAGTATCCATTGTCGGGCAATTAAACACATTTTTATTTTTTTGAGCTATATATTTGTGAATTTGTTGACATCCATTCAACAACTTTTTTTTATATCTCTTACATTCTATCTCCTCTCATAAATATTTATGGAATAATTGATATAAAAAATATAGTGTAGTGTATTCAATGCAATATTTATCAAAGGGGGCCAACTCCTAAAACTTGATGTCATAAACAAGTCATAATAGAGAAATAATCTTTAAAATTTATAGAGATAATTATAATTGTCACCCTTTATTTTAGTTTTTAAAAATAAAAATAATAATTATTTAATTGGTTATTAACAACTATCAGTAATTTAAATTTAAAGTTTCTTTAAACAATTGCATTTGTCTAATTATCCTACATTAATCATGAATTTTCTTAAACAAAAGACAAAACTCCTATATAATATATTACTATGATAAAGGGAATGCATAGCTTTTTTTTTTTTTAAGGAGGACAAGTTACACCACATAGAAAAATAGTACATAAATTATTACATCACTAAGAAATCCCTATGTAATTCCAAACATGAACATAATTGATAATAGAAGCTCCATCCTATACTGAAAACCACTACAACATGTAAAGTTCCATCTATCACAACATGACCTTATAAAATGCAAAAGTAGGCACCCCAATATTAACATCAAGTATATACTATCAAAATTGGCATATGGGGGTGCATGCACCAAGTTGGTGTACAAAAAAGTGGACATCCACCCAAAAAAAAATCTCAATAACCCAATCGGGTTTGTGAGGAAAATAGTACTTTTTTAGCATTTTCATCCATGGCACCTTGCAAAAAAGGCATGTCTTCATTCTCCTTGTTGTTTATGTATTTTAACATCATAGTTTTTAATGTGTTTTTATAATTTATAAGATTTGTAATTTTTTTTTAAAAAACTTAATATTAGACGCATCAATGAATCCAAGAAAATGAGGTAGAGTAGTAATAGCTCTTACCCAACTATTTCTTGGTGCTCTACCATAAAACATGAAAAATTGAGTTCTCTGTTAATTTTGGAATTCCAAAATTTCCTCAACTATTCAATCAACCCAAATCTATAAAAGAGCTATACAACCATAAATTCTCTTAAACTATTACTCAATCCAAGTTTGGAGAAGACCTATCCAACCACAAATTTTCCTAAACTATTCAACCAACCCATTTCTAAGAAGACTTATGCTACCACAAATTTTCCTAAACTATTCAGTCAACCCATGTCTAAGAAGACCTATACAACCACAACATTGTGTAGAATTTTGCCTAATCTATAGGCAGGTTGCAAAATTGTTGGTCTAAATCATAGTTCAAAATCTCACTCTCTACCACTTAATGCAAGGCAAAAAAAAGAAATTTCTTTGCAAATATTGGATATCTCGTGTGAAAATATCAAGAATTTTAAAATTGAAAAATTAATTAGTATATATATTTTTTTTAAATCACAAAATTCAACATCTAATGAGTAAGTAAATGAATAAACAAACCAAACATGCTAATCTAAATATATAAACGCAATATGTAAACAAGTCACATCCTCATGTGGAGTTTCCACGGTTGGAAGCCATAGTCCTCTGAAGCAAACTTAAAATAGAAAATTGTCTTTGTAAAATTATAAGCAAATACAAATGTCAAGCACAATATGACATTCAAAAGTAGTTATGTTATTGCAAGAAGATCATGATTTATCGTAGAGCAGTGGTTTCTCGCAAAGAATCTAAGTTCTTCTCAGCTTCAATTTTTCTAGACAAAACCTTATGTTTTCTCATTTTGCAAAACTTCTCATGGGAAGAAGAGATATCTGCCACTTCTTGAATAGATTTAATCTATGGTCTTAACAGCTCGAGCTTCTCATAAGTTTTATTGTCTATTGTCTTCATTTGATATTTTACTAAACTATTCAATTCCATTGAACTTTGAAATGTATCAATCATGATTGATGATCTTGTCCTTTCTAATTTAATATACTTGGCAAGAACTATGTTGCCTTGCATCTCTCATTAATTTCAGCCTAACATGTTCAAAACATAATGTCCTTGAATCCATGTTTTTTATTATCTTCTTTATCCCTGAGTTATTTTCTTCCTTCTAATTTAAAATAGGCTATACATTTACCAATCTAGTTTGAGATTGGATATGAATTTAGGATAAATCGAAAGATAGAACATTGCATGTGGCTTCATTCTTTGTCCTTAGTAGGTAAACTATAGCGTATCAATGGTTAACTAGATTCTTTTAGTCCCTTTATTCCTTTTATTCCTTTAAATCAAATAGAGAATAGAGATTTTTTCATTTGAAATTCTACGTTATTTTATTTATTCATAGTTTCCTCTTTGATCCTAGGGTTGTTTGACTGTCTAGATATGCATTTTCTTCTAAATGTTGGTTAGCTGTCCTCTTTTTTCAATAGGTCTTTTTTCCTTTCCTAAATCTATAAGAACTGTTTGAGGTCTGCACACATTTGACTATAGGGTAGGTTGCTATTACTTCCCAAAGTAAGTGGTTTTTCCACCTTTGCTATATACAAATATGTAGCATTCCAAGAGTGACAATAGCATTAAATAAGTGAACTGTCATTTGTCATTTTTCCTATCCTTCAAACTTTCCTTGGCCAAGCCTAAATTCTTCCTGTTTCTCGTGCGGGGAAGTTCACTGGTCTCTAGTCTTGCGCGAGGAATTGTATTTCTCTGCGCGAGAAAGCAAGTTACTTCTGGCGAGGATTCACATAGCACCACATGAGGAACTACCTAGGTGCCTACGAGGAAGCGCACATGTGGAGTGAGGAAGTGCTCACGCCACGTGAGAAAGTGCTCACGTCATGCGAGACATTTCTTCGCGTGAGGAAGTACATGTTCCCGCGAGGAAGTACATTCATGTTCTTCCTATCGTTCTATCTCCCTTTCTTCTTATCTCTTATTTTATTTTTCCACTGTACCTCCTTTTTAGATTCATCTTTGGTTAGAATTATTCCTCAAGCTTTGGATCTCAAGAATCTCCTCATCAATGTTCTCTTCTCCCGATTATTGGTTGTCCTTTATATATGGTGATGGTTGGCTATCTTGTTTGTTAAGGTTATCATCATTGAAACACTAATGAAGCTACGAGGACCCTGTTTCCAGATAGCCTTTGATGCACCTATCACATGTGATAGAATAAAAGAGGCCCTGTTATCCTTACATTTTATATTTTATAGTGATTAGGGAAATTTCTTGAGCCCTTGAAAAAGAGTTGATCCTTAATACTGATAAATATCATGTCAATAGTGATATTCCTTCAATGTTCCTTGTAGTGACTAACATGGTAATTTTTAATAAGTATTGAATTGATCGCACCAGACCTTAATCCTACAATTTCTATAATGATTTTTGAACCTATGGAGTTCATAATTATATATATTTTCAAAATTATAATTACACTCAAATGCAGAATACTTGGTTGCATCAAGCTTTCTAGTGTAACACCTCCTTTAGACATTGGTTGACAGGTACGGATTTAAGATGTCATATTTAGCTTTATATTTTTCCAATTTTTCTCCAAAAAAAAATTGTCGTTCATTCATGAAAAACGTAATGTTTAATTCTATGACTTCTAACAAGGTTTTGGGATACTTCTGGATAGACTTTTCCAAATAGGAAGTTTTAGTGTAAGAAGGATAATGCTTGGATTTCTATTCCAGACATAGTTGCAATTCTTTTGGATTCTACAACGTGTTTGTGACTGGAAATTAAAATTTATAGCCTGGAACAATGTAATCTTGTTTGAGTAAGAATGTTGGACTTATTGGGATAGCTCGAGTTTGCTGCTGTAGTGTAGTGCATATTTCTACAGGGTTTGAATGATATTCTTTTACTCAATTTCTTTCTGAAGAATACACCTAAAATTTGTCTTTAGACAATTATTTAGCTTAGATCTTTGCCTCAAATATTGTAGTATGTCAATTATTGTTTGTCGTTTCCAACTATTGGCTTTGATGTATAAGAATGTGATTCTCTAAAATTTGTTGTCCGTTTCTATAACGTTTTTTAACAGTTCCATGCTCTCTTAAATTTGGCATTTCTGTTATGCTTCTGACTATGTTGCTTGCTAAGCTTCTTTTATGCTTGTTTGCAATTCTATTTTCTGTGTAATGGCAGTGTGTAGCTTGATTGTCAAGAATAGAGAGGCCAATACATATCTCCATACAAAGCACAAATGAGTTTGTATTTGATGAAAGATCTGGCGAGGCTTACACACAGTTTCCATCCTTATCTTGGTATTAAGTTATTAACAGAAGGCCAATACACATCTCCATACAAACCACAAATGAGTCTGTATTTGATCAAATATCTCATGAGGCTTACACACAGTTTCCATCCTGATCTTGGTACTAAGTTATTAACAAAAGGACATTAGAATACATGTGGGCTTGACATGGCTTAAACTTGACTCATCACTGTGGCAATCACTCTATCTATCCATTGGACCATGAACCAACCTAACTTTCCCACACTGAGATATAGACACACTTATGGTCACTAATATGAACAATGAAACACTTATGGTCACTAATACGAACTATGAAAATATCATGTCTCTGAGATTCAAGTTGCTCACAAGGGTTTGAACATTTATCTGATCGTCTGAAGATCATTTGTCTAAAACTCTCAGCACAAAACATAAACAATTATGCCAACATAGAATAGGCGCAACGCAGTTTAATACTCATTACCAACAACAAAAACAGGGCTGAACATGGAAAATACTTGCAGCTAAAAATATGCTACATGGAGAAAATTTACCAGTTTTTCATTTATTAAAAATGCTGCCAATAATCTTAAAAACACCCACCTTTACCAGCTTTTCATGCTTGACTCCAGTCCAAATATAGTTCTATAAAGAATGGATTAGATTGGCAGTTAACTTCCTTTGCTGGGTGCTCCAGGCAATAGCTATGATAGGAGCATAGTAAACAGTATTATTGACCCTTACTTTTGCTTCAAACTTGTATTTTGCTCATTTTCCTGACTATTCTTTTGTCATCCTCTCTCTCTCTCTCACTTCTATATGATTTGGTAGCTTTGCACCATTTTCAAGTCTGCCAATCAATATGGTTAAAATTTTAGACTCAGAATGCACTGTTTATTCTTATTGTATGAATGATAGTTCTTTCCAATAGTATACTATAAGATGTTGATGGCTTACTACTGGCATATTGATTTGTTTTGCAGGTTTCCGGCACAATGAAATCTAAAAATACTCATCTACAATCATATCAATTGTGTTGAACAATTTGCTACCACCCAACAACAACCTCCCAGCCATCTGCTGCCAACTCTTTCAAGTGCTTGCATTGTGCACACGAACCTTTTCTGCAATGTGTAATAGACACTGTAAACGAAGCTGTCGAATGTAATATGCATGGCAAGCTAGTAGAAGAACACATTCCTGAATTAGCAAGGATACCATTTTAGAATTACAAAAGGAAAATATCAATAGTCTACCTCCTACGCCATTTCTAGATATATGGTACATTCTCACTTGCATTGGACGACGATATAATTTCATTGCAGAGGCTACAGAAAGCGTAAGCTCAATAACCCTTTACTTTTATATAGAAAACAAACTATTAACTGTGCACGTCAATCTTGACTCTCTAATATACTCATTTGTTCTACATTTCGTTTACAATTGCAGAGCCCATAAAAAGAGCAACCACCTGCAGGAGTAAATTTTGTTAAAGATGAGATACTGTATATATCTAGCTAATTTTGGTTTTTACCTTCACAATGAACATCAATAGTCATGAACTCCTAAACGAGTTCACCTATAAGACAACATTTTCACAATATTGCACACATTTTAAGGTCAATGTTTATGGATGTTTAATTTTTCTGTGGCAATTTTATGTTCTCCTACTATAATGTAAATGAATGCTTTATATTGATCATGACGTACATTTCCTATTGCTATATATTGCACATATTTTTAAGTCAATGTCTATGGATGGGTAATTTCGCTGTTGCTATTTTAAGTACTCATACTACAATGTAAATGCTTCATTTTAATCATAATGTACATTTGCTATTACTATAGCATTACAGACTTCCATTTCCCAGATTTAAGAGAGCTTTATAGTATTTTTTGTGTTGCTCACGTAGTCTAGTCCTTGTGAAACACATTTTGGAACGCTAGAGCAGTTTCATTTTATTTTTCTTCCAACCTTGTTTCTTCCAATTAATATTCATTTCAGTTATATTATCGTTTACTATTTCAAATTCTTAACCAATATCAACATTTCAGATTTAAATGCTAGACAAGTCTGTTCTCCTCGTCATCTACCTGTTGCGTTCTTGTTCTAACAGGGAAAAGAATTAGATACGAAGTGAATCAGCAATACTATCATCCAATGTCCTACCCTTCTCCTTCATCCGCTCATTCATCCACTCCGACTAGCAACTGTCTCTTCTGAACCCCACCCAGGCAGGGACTAGTGCACGCACCCCTTGTTTTTATCCTGTTTTTATATTTTTGTTTAAAATATATGTTTCTTATAGATTTTCCTTATCTAATTTGTTTGTGTCCTTTTCTTTCTGATTTTCAGATAACATTTGAACATTCTCATCTAATTTTATCTTCTAGATCGTACAGTTTGCATGTATTTTGTACCCTTGACACAATGGGTTTTTCTGTTATCTTCTAGATCGTATAGTTTGCATGTATTTTCTGTTATTTTGAGATAGAATTTTGATATAGTTTGTACAACAATCCTTTAGCTTCTCTATGATGTATGAGAGACTATGCAATTGAATATTTTTTCACTCTGCCCCACTACTATTTTTGCAGTTTTGTCTTAAGATTTTTATTTATTTCATCAAATATAGTATGAAGCAATATTTAGAACACAATGGAGATGCCTGTCCCTTTACTTAATCTTAGTTCAAGATCTCTACACTATTCAGCCAAAAGAATGTATAGTGACTGACAACATTTTTCAATCATAGCCCTTGAAGTTTTGCACTAGAAAAAGCTTGAAAAATTCAAGAGAATATGTGATACAAAAGCAATTGCTAATTGTACCATGAGACCTGAAGATGCTGGTATGCAATAACTGGTCTACTGCTAGGTAGAATCTTAAATCATAACAATCTTTGTTGGTTCTTGTATGAAATTCTAGACTTGTATATCATCTTTAATATTATATTCTTTTCTCTTTTCTACTCCTTTATATAGCACCAAAGCTTTGGACTTTTATTAAAAGATTTTGTGCTATGGGTTCTTTAAGCAGAGATGGTGATCAAAATATTGGAGTTTGATTGAGACTTTTCTTTGGAGGGAAATGGTGTGCTATTCAATTTTGTTACTTCAAATGATGGTAGTGGAAAGATGCTAAGAGGACCTTAGATTTGTAATGAAAGAATGATCTATTCTATTTGGTCTTTTATGTTCTATTAGTTTGGATTAATATCTGCTATGTTAATTTTAGCAAATATTTAGGTCTTTTTCATTTTTATCTGGAGATTTTCTTCAGCATAAGTCTTTTACAATTATGCTTTCCAAAAATGCATCATATAATCTATAAAGATCCTCTAAGAAAATTATCAAAGAATAGTGTCTTGACATTTTAGTTCATAATCTATGTAGTTAGCATACTATTTGTTGTGATTAATTATTATGATTATTATTTAAGCTAGAGATTCAAACCTAGTCCCATATAAGAAGCTCACAATTTATGGTTGTGTTTTATTTTAAAAGAATATTAAGTTATGTCTTCTTTTAATAATTATTTATTCTCAGTTATAATAGAACTATAATAAATTTTGATGATATATGTGCATTTAAAAATAGCCTCACAAATAGCTAGTGTTTCTTAAAAATTTGCTAATAAGACCCTAACATTCAACCAATCACCCTCAAGAAATGTAGCATGAATACTATATAAAAATATCAAAAAAACTTTTGAAAATAAATTTTGAATCTTTATTAGCTGAAATTGAATAGTTTAATCACAATTTTTTGAAATAACTGATAGCACCCAAAAAGATGGGGTGTTGGCCCCAAAGTACAAAAGGGCTGAGGAATTAGCCTGAGCTTATCTCCTAGTCATCTAACCAATATCAACTTTAAACTTCTAAAACAAGATATGTCCTTAGCCAAATTAACGATACTATTAGTCCTTAAACTAATATGGAGAAAAGACTATAAAATAAACTAGTAGCACTTAAACAATTTTCTGCTATTAGTCCCATTAATTGACATAAAGATAAAAACCTAACAGGGTACCAAGTTCAGAGATGATCATCAAAAAAACAAAAACAAACACCTGACACAGGGCTAGCTGCCCTCTTCCTACCCATGGTTTCCTTCCTTCTTTTTGTCAAGAGTGTGCTTATCCACATCCTCCCCCTCCACCTTAACCACTTTGTCTAGGATGGTCTTCAACTAGTCCTCCGCCAGAAACCCATAGATGGATGGGGTTGTCTCAGTTAGCTTGTCCAAGTCCTTCTCCTCTTTGTTCACTTACAAAAAGTAAAGGGTGGTTGCCACAAGATGCATTAATTTGGTGGAAAACTCAACCAAAATTTCAAATTTCTGGCAGATAGTAGTTTGGTTGCCTACTAGGCCCCTTATGGATTGCTCAAGCCTTTACAGTCACACCTTATTGTGGTTATGCTTGCTTTTCTTCCCAATACCTTTGGGGGTTTCTTTCCTTGGGGAAGTGATGTCTTCCCCTGGCTTCTAGCTAGGGTAGCATCAAGGGTGTTAAAGACATGGGAGGGGCTAATAGGATTGGGGGTTGTTTTAGTGTCCATAAGTAGTCTCTTCTTTTTTGCAGGTTTAGCATCACTTTTGGAAGAATCAGAGCTACAGTCATGCTTGGGGGACTTCAATTTTTCTAGCCAGAGATGCTTACTGGTTCTCATGGCATTTCGTGTGCCCTTCCTAGAGTTCAAATTTCACTCTATAAGGCTAATTTAAACCTCAAGGTTAATTTTGACCTCAGGGCCAGGGGTTTTCTTGAATTTCTTTTGGCTAGGGCTAGGGCCAGGGTCCAAGGAGACTCGGAGGGTGACAAAGGCCAAAGGGTTAACCAAGAGCAGAAGATTTTGGGCAAAATGTTGGATATACAATTTTTTCATGACCCTTTGTTGAATAAGGTAGAAAGTTTTTCCATCCTATGTTTCCTCCTAGCCTTAAAAATACAATCTTCTAGCAAATGCAACAAAAGAAATGGGAAGGAGATGTAGTCCTAATTCTTAAAGTGATTTAGGATAGCAAAATGGTAATAATAGATTACATGACAATGGACCTCCAAGGTGATACACTAGTACATTTGGGCTCATTTTTTGACCTTTATTGGTCAAAATTTTGACCCATTTTTTGACCAAACTTCGACCAAATTCGACCAATGAATTGGTTGATAATTTTTTGGTTGAAAATTTGATGAACCTACTAGATGGTCAAAATTTCAACCAATACATTGGTCGAGAAATGTTGAGGTTGTCAAGTCATTTTCTGCCATTCATTGGTCAAACTTTCAACCAATGCTTGGTAGAAATCTACGTGACATTGGTCAAAATTTTGACCAATGCTTGGTAGAAAACTAGATGGCATTGGTCAAAAACCTTTTAGTCAAAAATTTGACCATCCAGTAGGTTGGTCAAAATTTCGACCAATACGGTGGTCGAAAAAATGTTGGCATTGTCAGCACATTTTCTGCCATTCATTGGTCAAACTTTCAAACAATGCTTGGTAGAAATCTATAGGGCCCATATCATGGACAGCGATATCATGGACCCACTTCCCATGTGCTAGGTTCAAAGATTTCTGATCGTGAGATCGATCTAAGATCAAAGGGTGGCATTGACTTGCTATGAAGAAGTGCTCGAAAGTTAAGTATAGTGAGTTAGCGAGTGTGGCCCACCACTGTTGAAGTAAAATTGTTGTCCACAAGATCAAGTCTAGATCAACAAAACTCATTGACTCGCTATAAAGAGATGTGAAAAAATTAGGTATAGCAAATTAACGAGCAATGGACTCACCATCATGTTCTTAAAGGTTGTTTCAATTGTCTACCACACAATTAAAGTAAGATCAGTGATCATCGCTAGCTCACTATGGAAAGGTGCTCGAGAATTATGTATAACGAGTTAGCGAGTTGATGACACATGTCTGTAGTCATCCATGGACCTGATTTGAAGTGCTAGCCTTGAAGGAAAGGTAGAGGTGGAGGTGTTTTATTGGCTTGACTGCCAATGTGTTAAGAAGAAAGCTGAGTCAGCTTAGTTGTCATTCCCAGATCATAGGATTTTTCAAGGATCAAGGCACAAGTTTAAAAAAGAAAGTGTGATGCCACTCTTTTTTTCTATTCAGTGCATTTATGATAAGTGAAAGCTTCGCGTGTGGGAGAAACAGAGTATAACACAGAGGTTTTCATTAATTCCAATCCCACGCGAACAGAGATTACAAATTTTTTGAGCACAAGAGCCTGATTGATTGTGTCATATTAAGCCTGGTAAAGACGTGAAACTATTCTTCTGTCGTTCAAGAGAAATTTTAGAAGTTCAAAGAAGAAAAAGTTTAGCAAGTCAAGTAAGTACTCATATTATAACCTCTATGGCATTCCAATTCTCTCAATACTATCAAAATGACTCCTAAGAAACCATTCTCTGGGCAAATTAATTATATGGGTAGGAAAGTCCACGATGATTTATTAGAATTACTCCCAGAATCTATTGTACATCCTACACAAGTTAAAAAGTTAATTTCCTTTAACCCTAGGCTTAAAATTGGTGATGGCCTATATGACAAGGGGAGCTAGGTTAGGGATGCAAAAACTACTCAAACTGGCCTTATCTTGTTTAAAATGTGGTTTTCAGAAAGAAAGTTGTTTTCCCCACATGCTAATGTCTGGAATTTTGATTTGGGAAAGTTAGTAGTCCCAAGTGTTTTCATGGATTATGATTTTCTTGAAGCCATTGCTAAGAATTATGACCAATCCATTAGGGTTGTAAGAAGAAAGGATGGTGTGCCTCTGGTCTCGATTACTCCTGAAGAAATTAGAGAGGTTTTTCACCTGGAACCATTATCAGACTACCATGTGCAAATCAATCTACTAGAATTAGAGAATAAATATAAAGAAAAGAAGGATGTAATTAGGGGAGGTGCACTAAGGGCACATATTGGTACAATAGGAACTTTTCTAGTAATTACTACAGCCTCTAGAGAGCCTTTTAAAAAGAGTCTTTTCATTTCCTAGGCTGTAGAGATATACAAGACCTTATGCTGAATTTTTGGTGAAGATGAGCAAGAATTTATGCCCATTGGTTTCATGCACATGATGGTTCAGATTGCTTCCTTCGGTGTAGATGTTATTTTTTATTTTGCTTCCTTTTGGGCTAAAGAAATTCACATTGGTTTAGTTGGGATTGCGAAGGGCAAGGTAGAAAAAACTTTTGGTCACTACTCTCTATTAATGCATATTTTTTTGTTCAAAGGAGTGACATATTTTTGTAATGAGATGGAACTAAACAGAGAGGAGAATGGGAAAATACTGCCAGTCTAGTTATGGAGTGCAGATATGACCTGGGATGCAAGTAATGCTAGTTTTGTCAGATTTGATAGATATTTTGCTGCTAAATTGAGATGCCTCATATTGAGTGACAATCCCAGAATCCCTAGGGTACTAATGAGTCTCATTAGGCCTATGGATAACCCCCATAACTTGAAAGTTTCACATAATTGGGTAGATATCATCCCCTACCCTATTTCTACTATTTTTAGAATCTATGGTTTCAAGGGGAACCCTCATGTTTTGCCTTACCAAGTTCCTTTGAAGGTGGGAATGGCTGAAGTTTTATGGCAGTTAGGGGGAGTGGAAGAAATGTTTTTGTTGAAAAGGAAATTAGGGTCAATTTTCCCTACCTGCACACTGGCCCATCAGTTTGTGATTACAAAAGGGGGATGGATCTTTTTGCATAAAATTTTGGAGCAGTATATGATGGCTGTCTCTCATCCCCCTTTTTGTGATTCTGAGGGATTTTTCAATCAAATGTTGAGGCATAGAGTCAAGTTGGGACCGGTCAAGCATGATTCTTATTATCCAGAGGATATTATAAGGAATGAATTCTCATTGCAGGAGTAGGAAACTAAAAAGGAAAAATGGAGAGTTTATTCTTGGGTCTTAGAATCCATTCATTGTTTTGATAATAAATATGATCCTTTGGATAATGCTATTATAGAGGATGACAAAATAAGTAAGCTCATGAATACCTTCCCTGAAATAATGGAGGTCATGAATGAAAAGAAACAATTTTTTATTGATTCATATCCTAATAAGGCCAGAGAGGTCATGAGGAGGTTGGCTTTCACTCCAAATGTGAAAATTGATAAAATAATTGTACAAAAGAGGCCCGGATATACTATAATTTAGAATAAAAGGGTTCCTATAGACAAGGGAAAACAAATAATAGGATCTACCAGTATAGCCCAAGAGGAGAGACCTGAAGAGCCTAGTCCTAAGAAGTAAAAGGTAATGATAGAAGAAAGGCCTCAAGATGAGGAATATTCACCCACCCAGTCCCCTTTGAGGATTGGAGAAGAGTAGCTCACTGGTGAACAGGTTGAACAAATGGGATCACAGTGAGATATTTTTATTACTCAAGCAAAATTAGATTAGGGTAACCCTCCAGAACTTCCTCTCCCAAGTTTGGATCTAACAATAGCTGAATATAGAGGCTTGGAGTTGGACCTTGTATTAGACCAGGAAAGTCATCAATTTTTGACTGATGACAGTTTTGTGAAATCAAGGGCTTTTCAACAATTTGCATGGAGGACAAACATGAGCATTTTCGAGGAGAAATGTAAAAAGATGAAAATAGAGCATCCAGAAATGGATGAAACTTCCATGCAAAACCAAATTAAAGAAGAAATGATGAAGGAATTGCAAAATATAGGCCCTGAGGAGGGGAGGAAAATGATAAAGGCATCTAACATTTTATTATTGCCCAATTGGGATATTGCAGATGCATTAATTTTCAATTCTATTTCAAGTATATTGGAGTTGCAAGACCCAAATAGAAGAGACTTCCAAGGCACTTCATTCATTAAAGATCAAGCTACATTAGTCAGTTGGTCATTGAGAAAGGGATCTAGAGCCACACCATCACAATCAGATGAGTCTGGGTTGATGGGAAATATACTTGTAAGAAGGGTTGCTGACACTTCACATGTACAGGCAGCATATTGGAATGTGGATTCTTCTAAGTTTGTGTTGGCCACTGCTAAGAAGGAGGAATAGGTCATGTATGAGTTACAGAATAAATATGAAACACTTCTTGAGGCCCATAATAGGGAGGTAAAAAGGAGAATTGAACTTGAAAACAAGGCAATGGGGAAATCCACCAAGCCAAGAATAACATACCCCCATCCTCCAGTGGAACCTTTTAAATCCATCCCCCTTGTAGAGATACCAGACACACCTCAAAGGCTTGAATATTATACAGCTGAGGAATTTGAAGAAGAGAAGAGAAAACTATGGGCCTTACATGTAGAGTTAAATATGAAGTATGAGGATAAGCTTAGGAAGCCTCTAATGTATTTAGTGGACAAAATTGAGTGGCCCTTATTCTTTGATTAGTTGATAAAAGTAATAGATATATGGGAGGAATTGAAAACTCATGATGATACCCTGAAGCCTATTGTTAATAAATGGAGAAGAAGGGAAAAGGAAATCAACCTTCTATGTTATTCAGTTATAAAGTCTTCCAATGACCATGTTGAAAAATTGTATGATATTGCTAATGACCTGTCAAATTTTGATAATAGGAGAGTTGCTCTACAATTGAAAATTGTTTCTTATTTGAATAAGTACAAGAATCAAAAATTTGATCTATTTCCTTGTGCCTTGGATAGATAGAAAAAATTGAAAAATAAGGAAGAGTGGAGTAAAGAATTGGATGACCTTTTTTGCACAAGGATAAATAAAGTTATTAATGAAAAGGGGCATGCCTGGTGAACCACCACGATAGAGGAATTGGTTAAAGTCCAATTTTTTTGATTCTTTGAAGCAAGAATTTGTTGGTTTTGAAAAGGAGGCTAGTTATATTTTAAAAAATAAAAATGATATCCTACAGTTCAGCTGGCTAGATGATATACAATTTGACACGTGGATGGCAGATCTTATGTTAGACAAGTAGTTAGAGGAGGACAGTTTAGATGATGATGAGAAACAAGAAGGCGAGGTGCAAGTTATTCACACTTCTGCACCAAAACTAAAAAAAGAAGAAGGGGAAAAGGTAATAATGCCTGCTCAGGGTGAAAGTAGTGAGAACTCACAGGAGAAAACCAATTTGGAGGTATCACAAGATCATCCTTCTTTGGCTAGCTTGGTAGCCACGTATTCTGAGGAGCCGAAATAATGAGAGATAAATCAAAAATTGATGATTCACAACAGAAACTGGAACAGGCCTACCTGAATTAATATTTGATACGCCTGGCATTCTATTGTGATTTTTTTTGTCTTTTGTATGATGCTTTCTTCCTTGGACACTTGTCAGATCACAAGTGCCCTTTGCTTGTTGCAACTCATGCTATATAAATGAGTTTTCAAGGCATTGTGATGGTCTGAGACTTGTGCAATTTTTTGTTTCTTTCAAGAAGAGTACATATTCAGTCGATCCAATAGTATGTAGAGGTTTTGAGTTTGCTTCCATTGTACTTTCTGATAAGCAAATTGAAATGACAAAAATGGCAATCTATTATAGGCATTCAATTGGTTTTCTATTGGTTATTGTATTAGTTATATCAAAAAGATAATACAAAGGGGTATTTACACTATATTTGTGTTATCAATTTTTGTCTCCAGTTTATGGGTTTGTTTACTTTGAAGTCATTTAAATAAGGTTTATTTGGCTGAATGCAATCTGGATGGGTTGTATGTTGGTTTTATTGTTGCTTTTAATTCAAGTAATTATATAAATGCTTTAGTAAATTAGTAGGGTTTATGAGTTCATAAAAAGGATATTGCATAAGACTCGAGATGGGTGATTGCATTTGATTAATTCTTATACAAGTTATTTGAATTAGATCTCCCGCCAATAGTCAATTTCTTGCCCAATGGATAAGGCACTGGTCCTATAGATTAGAAGTAAACAAGGATGAATTCTACTACTGCATATCAAATCATCTTACAAAATCAAAATTATTTTCAATCCTGTTCAAGAATTATAAATTCTGGTCTCAACTCATTTATATCTAATTCTTGAGTCTTAGGTAGCTGCTATTTCTAAGAATATTTGTAAATTTTAGGAGAATTATGACCAAATCTGCTGATAAGGGATGTGTATAAGTTTGAGAGCATTGAAGAATTGAAGTGAGCTATGTATGTATGTGAGGGTAATAGATGAGAATTAGAATGAAACTAAGATAATTTCATTTTTGAATTCTACTGCACCATGCACTTGTACAGATCCTTTCTTGTTCCTCTTTGTGCCCACCACTTAGCCCACATTATTGAGTGTCCTGTACGAGAAAGTCTTATAGCAAGCCAAGATTCTTGGAGTTGTTCCACTATAAGATATGATGAAATCATGAACTAATTGCCTATTATTTAAGAAAATGAGAAACACTATAAGACACTTTCTAGTGTTGCAATAATAGCCAAATCACCAAAGTAGGCATGCTTTTTGGATCATATTCTCTCTCAAACACAGATGTAACATGCATTTTGGTTGTAGGTGATTTCTAGGAGCTTGGGGTTCACTATCAATTCCAACATCTTCAACTAAAATTTTTGAACAAGTCAAAAGTTGTTCCACTATAATGATTACTAATAAACTTTATGATTGTTCAAGTCAAAAGTTTATCATTAGCAAAAACGGTAGATAATTTTGTTCATGGTCTCAAGGAAAACAAAGGCTATTTGAGAATAGCAAGAAACAACATAGATGACTTAGAAATAGTCTATCATAATGAAAGACATATTTTTCCCGTCATAACACTAGCAATGCTCTACTGTCTCATTTTTGGTAACAGAGACACCCCCCAAACATGAAGGATTCACCCCCCAAACATCTTCAAACATGAAACGATCCACTATCTATTAGACTGGTGTCTAATCCAGGCTAAACCTCCATCAGCAATTACCATCCAACACTGCACTTGCACCAAGTTTTCCCACTCTCCTGCATTTGGTTAATATAGTACAAATAAATTATCACAACCTCCTTGTCTCCCACCAATAACAATGACTACAGGTGGTAGGAGAGAATCTACATTGGAAACTTTAGAATAAGTATAGTTGAATGTGCCTAACCAGTCACTGGTTTGAATGCACCAGTCTATTATTCCTTACTCAACCCGCAATGAAAATTAAAAGAATGCATGGACAAGATAAAAATAATAATAAAATGTTCTCACATTAAATATTAGTCAAAATGCATTTGATACATCATAGGAACTCACTGTTCCATGGGATAGAGATTGAATTGCAGAGAACAAGATTATTTTATTGATTATAACTTTTTCACAATACCTTGTCTCACCACTCCAACTCTACTTCTCCCCCAAACACTCAACAAATCCCTTCTAAATAACCAAACAACAGTAAACAACCACTACTGTCTAACTATCTAACTGTTACCAGTTAGTTATAAACTGAAATTTGTTGTCTAAGTTGACACAAAGTGTCAACTTCAACAACTTACAATCATATATGCCTTTAATATGTTTCACTAACCTTTTCAAAGGTTTTATAACTTCGCTAACCCTTCCAAAGACACCTAAAACCCTTACAAGTTGTACTAGGCCTAAAGACACCTAAAACCCTTACAAGCTTTTCTTTGCATTTTTTCTACATTTGATACTTTTCTTATAGGTGGACATGTCTATCACAAACATCCAACATGTCTGTCCTTAGACTTCATGGCAAAAACCCTACAAACAACACCAAAAAAATAAGGACATGAACCATCCAAACATCTCTAATAGCTTGTGGATATCCCAAAGATGCATAAGTGCATGACTTCTGAAAACCAAAAAGATAAGACTAACTTGTATAACAAGTGAATAACCAAAATGATTTTATGTCTGTGTTATGTTTGACAATGACAATGATATTTGGATTCAAGTATGAGGAAATTTGTATCAATCAATTCATAAAATATCATTTTAATACAAAGAAGATTTTAAGAGATTCAAGAGCATAATTATAAGCCAAATTTTTGGAAGACCTAAATCAGACCTAAGTGAACAGACATGTGAAGGCTTATTTTGAATATGATGAGCAGATCTAAGGCAGAATTTTTATGAAGGTATATTCCAAGTTTAGAGCATTTATTGAAAAACACTATTTCAAATCTTGGTGGATTATTCATAAGTACAAGGCAGATTTTTTGAAGACCTCGAAGGAGATCTAAGGAAAATCTACCTACATTATAAACACTTTGCATTTCAAAGGTCAGTTCCTTCTGCATTATAGGATTTGAGGTTGGTATCTCTTGCTAATTGAGTCTACACATTTGTTTGAAGCTATATACATGCATACATATATGTGTGTGTGTGTGTGTGTACATACACACACAATTCACCTACAAGGATTTCCATGCTAAATAGTATATGCATCTTGTCTTCTTTTGTTAGACATCAACAATGTGAATGCTTTCTACATTGCTTTCAGTTGACTAAATATATATAATAAAATATGCAGGTTTCTATGCTAAACTGACTCCAATGTGGAAAAATATCTAATAATTGGGATTTAAACTAAGCAAGAACTATATGTTCAAGGAACCAAAAGATCATTGCAATGAGACTATTACAAGTGAAAAAACTTTAGTCTCGTTAAAGAGAATTGGGATGTGTGTTTGAAGACTTAACAAATTTGAGCTTCACTTGGTTTCAAGAATACTATAATATTCTCTACTTAACAAGGCCAACCACATGAAGGTGGAAGCTCATCTAGCCTCACCCCCCTCCCCCTAACATCAATCTAAAGTACCCATTATCATCTAATCACATACTTCATTCATTCATTCATCCATTTATGAACTATAAAATTCAATCAATACAATCACATAGCATTCATTAATATGATATAAAATTCATTAATACACAATACTAATCAAAACTTCATTAACACATAACAATATTCATTAACATAAAATAAAAATCTGTATTAATATGCATCATTCATACATAATTACTTAAAACAAAGTTCTTTCATTATCCAACAAGGTTTATCAAAGAAGATTTTTAAAACATCATTTCTTTTTTTTCTTTTTCTAAGCTCTCTTAAGAAAAGCACTCATAGGGACATCCATATCTGCTTCACTCTCCTCCTCTTCTGGCACGTGTAATGTCAAATTACGATGGCTCCTTCTCTTTGGAGGAGCAGGAGGTTGCTGCACTAAAGGGGGCTCTATTGCAAGAACAAGTGAATGCAATAAATTGGCATACTCTTTTTCTTTTTCTAACTGTTAAACATTTTTAATTAAGTACGAGTACAACATAGAATGCATTTTTCTTACCTAACAATGCCACATCATGTACATTAACATTTTGATCTACCATCGCGTCAACATGTTGAACACTTGGAACATGGTCCAGTCCTTCAGCATGATGTTCAACATGCTTTGAAATATTCAAAAAAATGATACACGTCAAATTCCAATTGAAGATGTTAAATTGTATTCATAATTGCATAATTAATTTCCAATAGCAAATTAATACCTCCACCACTATAATGCACATCATGGCCTTCGTCAGGAGCAAGTTCTATGATAGGATATGAAGGTTGCAGTAAAATGTTATGCACATTGTTATGTAGTCAATTTACATTTAAAACTAATACCAAAAAAGAATCTTCTCAACTATTTAATTTTATTTACTTTTCATCTGACCAATTTACCTGTGAGATATCATTTGGTGCATTGGATTCTTGGTCAAGACTTACAGATTCTTCATGTAGGCATGCAACCACAACTTTATAGCCTTCCTTCAAGGCAATTTTTCTATCTTCATCTATGACCTCCACATTGAAATCTGTGCCCTATGGTTTTTTCCTGATAATGTCAGTTTTCCATGTATGGTTTCATTAAAAAAAATTGTTTGCAACATTATATTAAAAAAACAAAACAAAATTCATTGCTCTACTTACAAGTCGAGACTACAGATTCATATAGCCACCAGAGCCAAGTTTGTGTTGGCCAACCTTTTCTATTCTCGCTTTTGTAGCCACGAATGTGTCTTACAATCTATGAACCATTTCAAACATCTTAGATTATATATTTACAAATATCAATAATTAGTGCATGATTACAATGTACTTAATACTATAATGACATACCTCTTTTTTCCCTATGCTGCTTCATTATCTCTATCTTCACATAGCCTTTTCTCCTTTGCATCTTCTATTATTTCATTCCACTCCATCAGTGGAATCATAGGAGGAAGATCGTACTTTGGGTTATCCTTAAGACCCCTTATATATTGATCCCTCATGTTCTTTATATGCTTTGCTGCTCTTTTCAGAAGTAGGCCAGTGTCAAAAATGTTTTTCCCAAATTTCTCCTCAATGGATGCAATCAGCTGATTTTTTAATTCCCCAGCTTGTAAATTCCACCTTTTTAAAAACAAATAGATTGTTAGGTCAATAACTTTAATATATTACAATAAATAGAAGAAAATAAAAATTATGTAGCAATGATATGAAACTACGTACCTTTTACGTATGGTGGGTCCAAACAGTCTCAGTGTCATATGAAAAAGATGTTCAAAGAAAACATTATTACCTACAAAAATATAAAGGATTTATCAATCCAAAATGAGTAATGTAAAAGTAAACTAAATTTACACTTTAAATAATATCAATTTTAAAGCACCTAGAAGCTTTCATTCTCTTAATAGAAACATAGTTTTCTTATTTAGCAACAATGTCCCTTCATACGAACTAGTACTAATCACATGAACTGTTCGAGAAAATGGATCAGCTTCAGTAGTAGTGCTCTTTGTTGCTCTATCAACTGAAACATCATAACAATTAAATGACAATTTTAGTACTGCTCTCTATTGGTCTACATCCCTGCCTGTGTCCATGTCTCTCTATGTGTGGCTATATATATATATATATATATATATATATTTGTATGTATGTATGCATGGTGTGTGTATGTATGTGTTTGTGTGTATGCAAGCTTTTGTAGACATCATTTAAGCACTAATGTGCTACTTTGTTGTTCATCAACTTGTAGAAAGACATTACAAAATATAGCATATTAAAAAATATAGCAAAACAAGGTTTTACCAGTTCTACTGGGCATAGACGATGATGTTTGCATGGTCCTTGTTGCCGACAATGTAGCAGACAATAGTGGACAGCCAACAGAAGGAGGAGTCCACACTTCATCATGAGCTGAAGAATAGAATATTGTTAGCAAAGACATTTGCAATGGATAAAGATCAAATGAGATACTAGTGAGAAACATCGACAAAAAAAAAGGTAAGTATTATAATGTTGATCAAAAAAAACAAAGTGTTACTTACACAAAGGTACTGTGAAACAACCCTGACCATGTTCAACATGTGATGTCGCAATTGGCACATATGTCTATACAAGAACACATAAATCAAAGATCATGATCCGTAAGATACTATAAAATATTAATATCTATTGAACTTCTATTAATGCTTTAGTCGAATTATTGCTTACTTTCAAAGATTGGATTCTACGGTCCAATTCTATTCTCAGTGCCTCTTTCTCCTCACTTCTGTCACCCTTGATGATAATTTGAATAAGCTCATTAGTGTTTCTTTGTGTAATTTTTTGGGTGATGAATACAAGATTAGTACTAAGGCCAATGTCATGTAGATATGATGCCCGTATTTCAAATTGCATTTGATCAGTGATCATTGTAGCTTTTTCCTATCATTTATGACATCAAATATTCGTATACTTTCATCAAAATAACTCCAAAGCCATAAAGAAAAGAACATAATAATAGGACATTTGTTACTATATTAACATTAAAATTTACAATAATTAATGTTTACCTCTACTGAAGGTGTCTAACATGGTGTATCCATATCGCCCTATGAAAAAAATTAGTAAGTCTTAGAAATTAGTAGCGAAATTAAAGTAATAGACTTACCAAAAAAAATATTAATAATAAAGTAGATTGTATATGTAAATCATTTGTCTTAAGTTAAAAATTTAGCATAACTAATGTTTATATCTAAAAAAATATTTGGCATGTTCTACTTAATTTTTATATGTGCACATATGGTTTGGAAAGAAATAATTGGTCATACAAGACCCCATCATAGTTGACATTGATCATACTTGAAGATTTCATTGATTATCATGACTGTCATCCATGTCATCATCATCATCATCACCATCATCGTACTGATCACTTTGATTGTCATCGTCACCACCACCATCTTCATCACCATTATCATCCTCTTGATCACTATCATCATCATGACCATCATTGCCATGATCATCACCATCTTTGTCACCATGATCATGATCGTCATTAGCATCATCATCATCATTATCACCATTATCGTTAGCATGACTAAAATCATCACCATCTTCTTCTTCTTCATCACTAGGTAATTGTCGTTCCTAATAATCATTTACTTCCTCTTGTGCTTCTTCAATATCTTCTTCTTTGATTACATTATACCTTACCAACCTTCCTCTTGAGTCATGTCTAACAACAAATGACCAACGTGGTTTTTCTAGAACACCAAAGTAAAACGCTTGCTCGCATTGACTTGGAAGAACATAGGCCTCATCTCCGACTGGATCAAATGAACTTTTATTAATTATAGTAAATCCACTATCGTGTTCAATAACAGTCCTATCGGGATCATTTTGATTCAGTCGTAACCTAAACCATTTGACGATAAATAGAACTATTTTTAATGAATTAAAGTCGCACTCAAGTATATCATCCAAAATGCCATAGTATCAATTTTCAAATTTTTGAGGATGTATGTCAGTTCTAGATGAAATATTGGTGACTGCAAAGACAACACTTATCCCAGAATCACACATTTTCTTCGTTTCATCTAACTTTTTTGTGTAGAATTATAGCCATGGTAGTACATAGCTTTGTGCTATTTGATCTGCAATTATTCAAACATGTCAAGAATCTTCTCATTGATCTGTGAGTTGATATTAAACTTATGTATCATGATTAGTAATCTTATGCATACCTTTGTGTCTCTTAAGCCATATATTAGATCAAGTACCATTGGCATAACATTGGGATCTCCATTGCGATGAGCTTCTTTAACCAACGATGCAACACCATCCCATGTTAATGAGCAACCATTTTCTTGAGACTGTTCAATCCATACTATCATCCAATCAAGATTGTTTGCAATATACAAGTGTAGTGCATCCCACTCACGACCAACTATAAAGAAGACAATTACACTAGTTAGAAACAACTTATATATATTGATGATGGATAAGAATTTTTTAAATTACAAAAAAAACTTATAATTACCTCTCAGACTCCTCAATCTACCTTTTCCTGTCAGGTACTCCCCTTTGAATTTGTCATTACAGTTGGGATCCCAAATGCGATTTAGATGGATACTTGCTGCAAACTTTGGAAGATATTCATTGATATACACCATGGTCTGGTATATCATATATCCCTCTATCATAGAACTCTTAGGATGTGCTCTTTGTCGAACCAAGCCCTTCATAAATTTCAAATGCCTCTCAACCATCCACATTGATCTAGCTTGTACAGGTCCACACAATTCAATCTCCTCAACTTGATGTATGAGGTAGTGTTCTTGAGCATTGAAAAACGTTGGAGCTAAAAAAATTTGCATTTCACACATAAGCTGTGGAATTTTTCTCTTCCAATATTTTATATCTTTTTTATCAATTTCTTTAGATGATAACCACCTAAATGACATTCAACATGCAAAAACTCATAGAGGAGATTTCAAATAAAATTATACAATAGATTTCAAATAAAAAGCTACAAATCTAAGAAAAAACACTCTTCTAACCTCATGTATTTTCCAAGATCATATATAACTTGTTTAATACTGTTGTCAAACTATTGTGGAAGGGATAGAGGTAGGACGAACTACAATCATTAAAAAATGATCATTTCAATATATTATTAAATAATGCAACTGGTACTACATTCAATCTTACAAATATACTGTAAATAGAAAACATGACTTACCTTGAGGAAGGTATGCCAATCATGTGTCTTCAACCCTGGCCCAAAATCACCTTTCTTTGATAGAAGAGTGCTTATATATGCAGCAAATCCTATTGGAAAATTTTTTTTTTATGACTTCTTTTAATGCATCACTTTGTTGCTCCGTTAATAACCAAGGAAGGGCACTTGTATTTATGCAATCTCCATTCCAATTTGATTCAATGAAAAAATTTAGTGCATGATTAGATTCATGAATGTCAGTACAAATTTTAGCAATTTGTTCTCTATCACTCCTTCCATCCAACATTTTTTATAGTGTCTCTATTACATTCTTTCCAATATGCATAGCATCAAACAAATGCACAATTGGGAGATCCTTGTAGTATGGTAACCTACTAAATTGAGTAGGATAACTTTTCATTCCTCTAGGAATTTGGTCATTGATGCCTTGACAACCTTCATGAGCATCAGTTACAGCATTAGTAAATATAAGACAATAGTGAAATACAAATTGTAAACTTCGAACGACAAATTGGACATTACCTCGACGATTTAGTCGATCGTATTCCAACTTCCATAAATGAGGTATCATTCTTCGTGGCCTTGATGATGTCTCTTCTTTCCCATTGAAAAGATTTTTTTTGACAATTTGATACCTATGATTATTGTGGAGAAAGTGTCTAAACTCATCAAACACTTGCTTTCCTAAACTTCTCGAATGATGACATTTCATCTTCGGACCACAAACTAGACATGCAAATTTTCCCTTTATTTGAAGACCTAAAAGATCGTGTATAATTGGATCATGTACAATTATCCTGCACAACTTAAGCAGTCAATAGTAATGTGTAAGCACTATAACAAACCAAAAATATGTGATCTTAACAATATAACATACCGCAAAAATGAGCTAGCTCAGGGGCATCATGTATTGTCCATACAAGAATTGCATGGAATTGAAATTGTCGATGTCCTATCGATCTAGAGATGTCATACATAGTGATGTCATTCCATAACTTCAACAACTCATCAATTAGGGGCTCAATATACACGTTCATATCTTTAACTTGGTATTTACCTAGCAATTGAATGAACATAAGCATTACGTAATTATTATAACTATTTTCATGCACTATTTATAAATTAATTTAGATAACTATAAAAAAAAATACCTGGCACAATCATTGACAACATTATGTGCTCCCTCTTTATGGACATCCAAGGAGGAATGTTATTGTTAATAACAAAAATAGGCCATATTAAGTAAACAGATCTCATATCTCCATATGGATTGACACCATCCGCCGCCAATGAAAGTTTCAGATTATGAGGTTCTTCTTTAAAGTGTGACCATGTTTCTTCTATCTCTTTAAATGCAGAACCATCGGCAGGCATTCGCATAATGTCATCCTGACTTCTATTGTGTGCATGGTAATCCATAAATTGTGCCAAGCTAGTGCACCTGAATAACCGTTCCAGATGTGAAATAATGGGAATGTACCGAAGAACCTTGTGAGGCACTTTTTTTATTATTTGATCTGATCGATATCTACTAACATGACAATCATGACATTCTGTTGCAAATTCATGTTGTTTATGATATAGAATGTGATCATTGGGACATGCATGTATTGTCTGATACTTCATTCCAATCTGATTCATAATGTTAGATAATTCTCGGTACAAATGAGGCAAAATGTTTGATGGTGGTAACAAAAACTCACTAATCAACCTACAACAACAAATATGCATTGTTAATATAATGAATAGTAATTGTATGCTAACATTGAAGATGACAAAAATGACATACCTTAGCATACATGACATTGCTACATTGGATATGCTATTCATAACCTTTAAGTTCACCAACAACACTATAGCCAATAGTAGAGTTGTTTGGGAGCCTGGGTATAAGGGCTTGTGTGACTTCTCAAGTAAAGGTATATCAAGACCATCTTCATCATTATTATTAGATTCTCTAGTACCATCATTGTGAGCCTCTTCATCACTTGCCCCAATACCATCTTCTTCAATCATGACCTTTGGCACATTATCATCTTCTTCCATGGGAGTGTTATCCTCAGCTTGGATATTCACACCTCCATGTTCCTCCAGTAGGAAATTCACATTCAGCAATGGAAAAAAATCATGGCCCCCTTCAACATGACCATATTGCCTACAATGACTCTGGGCTATTGTGATTAGAATTTTTTGATTCTTTAAACCCTTACACTTTTTGCAAGGACAATAACATTTATCAGGTTTTCTTCAGAATTGAGCCCACAATGCAGCCATTGTCTCATTATTTTCTTCTAGATTCATATTGTCAAGCGTGGTCTTTCTTCATAGGAAAATATACCTACAAATAAATTGGACATGTGATTAATGTTTATATCTGCACATATGATTTTTTTTAATTAATGTTTTCAAATGTAACTAAAATGATTACATACATATCAAAAAGGACCTTGACAAGGTCTTATTACATCAACTATTCTAACATGGTCATGTTGGTTATCTTGAGACCTTAATTTCTTTTCATGCCTTCAACCTTGACCTTGATGCTCCTACATCATTCTCCCAAGGATCAAGGAAAGTTGGATCATCATGGAATTGAGTAAGCAGGCCTTCTAGGAAGTTGCAATACTTCAACCTTGTAAGTGTCACATCAATGCAATGGGTACTAAACAAATAATTTAAGTTGATGAGAAATGGTTTTTATGAATTTAAATTGTAAGCATCACCTCAATGAATTGGGTATTAAACAAACAATTCAAGCTAATGAGTATGGATTTTTATGAACCACAACTCATGAAATATGCATTAAGTCCACACCTGCTGTTTACAATGAGTATGGGTTTTTTTTCTAAGAACATACCTGTTTTTTATAGTCAGTAAGTTTCTATATCCTCTAACAAATTTGAAGCAATTAGCCAAAGTCACACAGTTGAAGATGATCATTGTCCCCTCAAAGCACCATCGTTTGATAAATTGTTGCATTGAAATATGATCTAGAAAGGGCCTTTCCACATAGTATGTTGGCACTATTTGGCAATCATTGATCATGTGGTTATTGCAAAGAGGCTAAGGACCAAACATGGAATCATGGAGATAGTGCATGGATGTACAAGGAAAATTTTTTGCTCTTTAGTTACTAATCTTGCTTTGTGCTTGTCAATTAAAACATTATTTTTAAACTTGATCTTAATACTTTTTATAATCAATGGCTTTCTTTCCAATGTCTATCTCTTGACTCAACACATTTTTTCATTTTTCTTTCCTTCTTGCTTCATCATAAATACTTGGTTCACAAGTGCTTATGGTGTTCTTGCTAAGATTATGAAGTGGACAATGATTTTCAATCTAGATAATCAAATGTTTGGCTCAACTTTTTTGGGTAAGTGTGATGATATGTAGTGCACTATAAAATTTATCTTCAATGAAAGGATTAGCACCTCTAATTTTCAAATGGCAATCAACTAGAACTAGCTGACAATCTAACCTAAAAAATACATTTTATGCCAAATTCCAATCATAGTTAAAGACATTTAGCTATTGCAAAATGGCAAGATTATGTCTTATTTCAGATATGCAATAAAATGGGCAAGAAATGTGGAAGAAAGTTAAGTTTTTATCCACCAAAACATGAGTAAAATTGTCTAAACTGAATGTATTTTTAAAAATAATGTCAATTCCTTTCAAAAAAAAATTTTGCATGCAACTTACTTGCTGAAGATATTTCAAGTTCAGCAACTCTTTAATCATAGGATCCACAATAGTTGGAAGCTTTGACCTGTCTGTCAGCTATTGCTTGGCTTGCAGCAACAAAAAATTCTTAGCATATGCATCTCAACATTTAAAAAATACATCAAGAAATTCAAGTCAGTTACAGTCTGTAAATTAACTGGAATTTGTTTCTTCTTTAACATATTCAAAAATCAAGTACAATTAATAGGAATACAAGAGCAAAACTTGGAATTCTACTAATGTCATCAATGTTAATCTTGGGTACTAGTACAAAGCCAGTAAGAAATTTGCAGTTGTACCAACCAAGATATTTACAAGACTTGATCACAAAAGGTTCATTTAGCACAAAACAACTTCAAAAATATTGTATATATACACTCGTTGACACTATCAAAGGGAACAATTATTTTAATGATGTTTTACATAAGAATTGCTAGAGGAAATGATAAGCATGAAATATATTCAAGTTTTGATGCTAAGGAATTGAAACATCCACACTCAGGAATTTCCTGGAGTATTTAAATTCACTCAAATTATGCCTTACAGCTTCTTTGAAAAATAATGATTTAGATATTCAATGGTATCTTAAGTACTATATACTAGTGCTTGCACCAAGCATAGGTGCAAGAGTATAGTCGATAGTGACATGCAGTTGATCATTTTAGAAATGTGGTAGCTAGTAGCATTGTTTTATAGAAAAACCCTATACTATTATTTGGTAGGAAGATAATTAGAACCAAAGTAAACATGGTGTGCACAACTAGTGTCATTTGATTGTTTTCTATTTTGAGGTGTAGAATATTTGGTGGATCTTAATTTTTGTGGAAACTATTTTGAGCAAGGATATGCTAAAAATGAATTCTTCTTCTACAACCATAAAAACATTATCAAATTCACCATTCAAACTATTGAGTTTCAACCAAATATCAATATGTAGTTTACGAATAGTTGGCCTAAATGGTTGTTGTTATAATTGAGAATAACACCGAGCTTGATTTAATGAGTTTTTTTTATTGACTCGTAAATTTTCTAATAATTCAATAGATTAACCCATTGATAAAAAAAAATGGGAACTCATTAGCTATTATTGTGGAGTTAGATCTCAACATTGGCTCTAGTATTTCTTTAGTTGGTAATCATGCATTCATTACATCTGGATTATCACCAGCTACTGCAGATGATGGAAGTGATACTATGTATGAAGCTTCTAATATAGGAACTCCATGAGAAGCTAGAGATCATTTAATGGAGATTTGGTGATGAAAAATGGGATCTCTAAAGATGAATAGAGCTCGCTGAAGTTAAGAAGGCTCGTCAAAGTGTTTATTGAAGTGTCCTATGTGTTTTTTGACAAGCAGGATTGGTTATAAAGTGTAATGTCCTCATTTTAGCTCGCCATGGTTTATGTTTGGATTGACCTATTATTGGCCCTCGTAGGTTAAGGCTGATGGCTAGAGGGCCCCATCTGGCAAAACAAGAAGATCTTTCCCTTCTATAGTACAGAAGTGTTTATGATTGCTCCTCATTTGTTTCAGTTAGGTACACTTACAATGTATAGTAAGTTATGTATCCAACATTTCTACATTTGGCAAGGCACCTGGACCAATCTCAACGTAGTGATGACTCTTGGCAATACTAATTGTATCAAATATTCAAGGAATTACTAGTTATAGTAGGTTAGGAGTTAATAGAGAGAACCATTAATATTTTTAGTAAGGCAGTTGGTTGTGTGATGGAAGCAATGGTTGACCAACTGGTTCAGATGAGACAGAGAGATGATGAGTAATCAATGAGATATTAAAATTATAGTAACAATAATAAAGCTATTTATAATGGTTATATTGTAAATGTATTACTTATCTTCATCAATTATTATTGAGAAGCCATTATATTTAATGGAAAAGTATGCCTTTAATAATGACATAACTTAATTCAAACACAAAAAATAGTTATATAAGTCATTAAAGTGACATATTGGTGAAGCCTCATGAGTCAAACTTTATTGAGGAATTATAAAAGCCCTATAAATGAAATTGATTTATTTTTTGTTTATGAGTTTTGACTTTTATATTGGATGTTCCAGGGAAGAGTTTAATGTGACCTAGGGTTTTATATTGGATGTTCCAGGGAAGAGTGCAATGTTGAGTTACAAAATATTATATGACTACTCTGAGTCTTTATTGCATTCAAAGCATAAAATCTAGTATTGGTCCTAAGTTTTCATAGCAATCAAACCATGGATTTTGTATTGATTGATTCTAAGACTTTATATTATTCAAACCATGGATTCTAATGTTAATTCTAGGTTTTTATGGCATTCAAAACATGAACTGTAGAACAATTTATATGGTCTGAAGGGATGTTGCCCCACACTTCTTGTCACCACCCTTGTAGTCAAATGTTGTTCTTGGACTCCTAGGATATTATTATTGGGTAAAGCTTAAACGGTCTTGAATTTTTTTGTTTGCTTTTGCTATTTGGGGTTCTTTGGAAAGGGAGGAGATCCTGGCAACGGCAAGCCCAAACTTTAGATTGTTGTTCCTTCTATGGCTTTTGGTGGAGCATTAATAAGTTTTGTACTATGCCCAACAGAGTTGATAAAAGTAACAAGAACTAGACTTTGTATCTATTGTATATATATAAATTGAACTCTAGACTCCTTACCATTGACTATTTGTTGTTTTGCAATGTAGATTGCAAGTTCAGGAGAATGCATATGTGTATTTCAAAGTGAACTTGAATTTTTGTTGTCTCCAATGATAACATGGCAGTGTGGTATTTAATGGAAGGCATTTACAATTGATTGAATTTCCAGTGATTTGACATAAGTGGCTGAATATATTGTATTTATAAACAAATATTGTGTGTGCATGGAGTACTGTTCTAAGTAATATATGACAAGAGAGACTCGGGATTCGAGGTTGCCATAGAATTATGCTGAGGATTTGGTAATGGTGTTGAAATTATTATTGAAAGTTTCTTATAATGGACACTTGAACAGAGCTGAAATTACTGAAACTTTCAAAGAATGAACATCAATTCTTTTAGTTTTGAGGAATTCCATGATTGGTATTTATATCGCTCGTTATAATGGTTCCACATAGTAATTCTTTAGCACTTCTTTTATTATCTTTTTGATCAATCAAATTATAATATTATTAATTAGATAAATATTAAATAACAATACATAAAACCATCAGAAAGCCCATCGCAAAGCCTCATGGCTTTGGTGAACCATCTGAAGGGAGAAAGAACAATATGGGCATGTCGAATAGGGGTGATAGGACACATCTATTTACTCTTTCTGCTCATGTCTATTAACAAGAAAATGTCAAATACTGCACAATATGCATGAAGATTCATGCTTCAGTTGATCTCAAATACAGTTTGAGATCAATTTCTAATTTAGGATCAAAACAATGAGATTGCAAGATCTTCAACTGAATATTGACTTAAGATTCATGAAGGTAATGTTAATGATGTCAAGTTTCCACAACAAGACCAAACTGCTAAAAACCATTCAACCAATCTTTGGTAAGTTGTTCTTTTCTCTTGGAAGCTTACCATCCTAGACAAATCACACAGTGTTAGTAACTCTCCTTGTGAAGATCAAGCCAAATTTTTAGGTCATCGATCCAAACCAAACCAAAGTTTGGAGTAATCTCCCTATAAATCTAATTGAACATTTGAGCCGTTACATCAATTTATCTTCAATGACTTTTTAAACTGATCAAAACTGAGTAAAAAATAAAGTTGTTTGTAAAAGGGGTGTTCAAAATTAAAACATCAAACCAATATTGCATTGAAACATTTGTTGAAAAAGAAACTACAAAAGTATTAGCTAATTCTAATCTTCATGAATAGGTTTAGATCTCATATTATATGTGTAAATCTAATACAATGCCTGCTTCTTTATGCATTGTGTGGGTGTTCATAATGTTAGCAGAAAATATAGCAACATGGAAAGATGCTTAATGAATAGATTCCTCTATTACCAATGTGTGTTGTCCCCACCTTGAATTTGTTAAGGAAATTAGGATCAGATTTAATACCTTCTTAAATTATATGAATACCCTTAATGCGATGGATCCACTAACTTGTATCTTCTTGATGATGTGATTAATCAATTTTTCTTGCAGGTTTTGCATATATAGTTTTACTGCTAGAACTGTAAGTATCTTCTTGAAATCACTTTCAATATTGTTTTCTACATTTTCCAATCGGAAATGATCTTGATAGTATATATAAGATGCTATGTGGGTGAAGCCATGTAGGGACATGGCCCTACACGGGGCATGTCAGAAAGATATGATTATATTCTGCTAAAATTTTGCAGTAAAAGAAGTCTTTAATGTCATGGAGTTTAAAGCACATCTGCAACATGAAGATTATGCTAAAGATGATTATGATAGAGAAATATCTCCATGTGTGAAACGAGTCTTATGTTTAAGGCAATATGTGGTGCATCAGATATGGATGAATAGAATCTGCTTGCCACATTCATGTGGAAGAGGAGTAAAGATTCTACACAGCAATGAAGACATCAAATATAAATATACAACATAGATATAAAATGGTATGTAATCTAAGAAATGACATGGATTGAAAAGTAGGGTCCACTATTAGAGATGAAATATCCGGTGATAAAATAAGACAAATTGTTAAGCTAGAGATAAAACAATCATGTTGTACTATGATAGCATTTCTGATATAGCACAAGTTTATTAATAAGAAAATGATGCACCAATATAGCAAGTCCTTCATGTCATAACATCACTAATAGTTGTGTTATTAAAATTCTAGATCATACTTGAAGCAAAGCCGCAAGAAAAATTAACAAAATGCACTAATTTATTGATGCACTATAATCTAGCTTTGTCAATGTCAGTATTATCTCTTTCAAAGGTTTCAAAATTTTTGAATATCTTAAGAAAAAGGACCCATGCCAGATCGTGAAACTCTAAGAGTCCCCATATAATCCCTATCTATTACAAGTTTAAGAAACTCAACCTGTATATCATAACTAGTAGTCTAAAAATATCATGATTGTGAACATAGAAATAATTGACCATCCTTTTATATCAAATATACTAAAAATTATAATCAATGAGAACATCTCAATACTTTCTTTAGTTGAAATAGAAACACAAGATTCTCCTCAAAGAAGTTTGAATTCCACTACTTGATATTTTTAACAACCATAACAAATATGCCTTTATTTACTAGTTCTTGCATCTCCAATACCAATTCAATTTTATCAGCATAATTGTAATTCAAAATACCCTAAATAAAAGATCAAAAAGAATTGAGGGTAAGTATCTAAGAAAACATGATCTCCTTAAGGGAAAATTGATCTTTTTTTGCTCACATGTACATGATCAAGAGTCTTACTACTAATTCTAGAAAGAAGTTGATTATGATCTCTATGTGTTTGGTAGAATCCACCATTAAATTCCCTTGCGATTCACTCTCATTATGTCTCCCTTTCCACCTAGGATGATTTTCTAGACGTACTCCTAATTTATCAGTATGACAAGTCTTGTTGGAGCTGCAAGCTTCACCACCATGGACATGTTCGATTGGACATCTCAATTCAACATCTTAATCATGCTTATGTGAGAAATTTAATGGGAGTTCATACATCACCACGTCATTTGAAATGGTGTTAATAACTACCTACTCTTATCCACTCCTAATGTTAATAGTAGAAAATTCCTTTGAGCATGTATTTTCTGGATTGGTATCATCTGTAATTAGTTTCAATGATCTACTTGTGAGAGAGATGTCTAAAATTTTCAACAAAAGTCATAGATTATGACAATTTGAAGTAATATCTTGCTGAGGATAAATTATTTATTTCAATAATTATTGGTGTCTCAAAACTAACAAAAGACACCCTTTGAAAATGCATCTTGCATTTTCCTGAATCCATAAGTGACCTTATATGAGGGAGAAATTATACTAGAATGTACAAGGCCTCTATATACACAATATTCTTGAATCGGGTCATCAAGCATTCACATGTTCAGCTTCATTCGGCTAAGTTCATTCTATGAGAAGAAATACACATAAGAAAATAGATTCATTCAAAAAACCTGTGACAACTTATCATGACAAACAAAATGGAGATGATACCTTCTATTTGGAAAATAAGTAAATATCTCCAAGGAAATACCAAATTCAAACTCATGCTCAGGTTGCATGTGTCAACATTCCCCATCGACCTTAGTCGTAAGGCTAACTAACTTATCAAGAGTGTGTATCCCACAAATAAAATTGGTATAAATGTTACAACCACCAAATTTGGAGGGCATGGAAATTCAGTCATCACTATCTAGTACACTTAATTTCATATGTTGGAATCATCTTGTGACTTGTACACAAGATAGTCCAATAGTTTTTAATGTCATCTTCATCACAATTTTTCTATGATAGTCTAATAGTTGCAAGTGGCATCTTCGTCACAATTTTTCCATGATAGTTTTGTTGGTCTGAATTTTTGCATAATCGAATTCCTTTGACGAAGGTATAGAAGAATTTAGATTGGGATCCACCTATGGTGAATAGGGTTTCTAGCCAAGTCATATTTTGTAGGTCTTTGAAGCAATTTTTTGTCAAAACCCTAGGTCTTGTTTTCTTTTAAATTTTTCGGGTGCAAAACTAAAAATATGCGAAGATTCCCATCCTTTTCAAACTTTTTGTGCCCTGAGTCACATCTTTTTTTGTGTTTCTGACTACCCAACCCCTAAAAGATCCACGGCAATCACTATCTTGCTATGAAAAAATGTACAAGTATTTTACCCTTAGTGACATAGTGACCACCGCTAAGTTAAAAAGTGGTACTGTCAAGTGGAAATACGGTGATTGGAGATTGTATAGTTTCAGAGATATTTCATCATGTTTATAATAGACATGTCAAAACCTAAAAAGGAATTATAACATTGAGGTACAAAAGGCGTCAATAGAAATCTTAGCTTTTTTGATTAGTCACTTTGTCACTATCGGAGAAATTGGGCACTCTACCATTAGCAACATGACGCCTTCACCAAAAATAATGGCCGGCAGTCACTTTTAAATTTTTCGATGATCGTAAGATTTTTTAGGCTACATGGTGCATGTGCTACTTTATTATGTGTCAGATGCACTAACAAGGGTAGTTATGACTTCACTCGTCTTTATCTTTCCGACCCTAAATGTTGATGAGTCACCAAAAATCGCTATGTCGCTATCAAAGAATTGGTGTCTCTCGCCATTAGCGACATAGCACCCAGACAAAAAGTAGTACTGCGTCAAATTTTTAGAGTAAGTGGGTCCTAGAAAGTACTCCATTAGATATCAATTATAAAGCTTTGGAACACACTAGCATCTAATGGGCTATACGTATACGCTGGGAAAAGCAAAGACACCGAGATTTTCTATGTCGCTATCGAGAACTTGTTCTTCTTGCTGTTAGCGAAATAGCGCCCAGCTAAGAAATAAACAAATATGGGCCCCAAGAAACATGGTAATATAGCCTTGTCTTCAAAAATTTGAATCCAAATGTCAGCGGGGTAGGATTTCATGATGTCATCATTGATTGGACCCACGCCCTATTCACAAAATATATGAAAGACTTTGATCGTCAGATCTATCTCAGATCCATGATCATCACTATCTCACTATGGCGAGTTGCAGGAAGGTTACAAATAGTGACATGGCGACAAGGGCCCATCATATTTCTTTTGAGCAATGCATCAAATGTCATCTGCATGATCAAATCAGGATCAATGATGGGCGCTATCTCGCTATGGCAAGTTGCTCACTCTTTATGTATAGTGAGATAGCACCTAAGTGACACGTGTCCTCAGAGTTCTGTGGGTCCAGTTCAGAGGTGCCAAAAATGAAGGAAAGATACACATGGAAAATTTTCATTGGGTTGACTACCAGCTTGTCAAGAGGAACATGAGTCATCTTTGCTTGCATCCTTGGATCGTAGGATTTTTTGTAAATCCATGGTGTAAATTTGGATATAGAAGGTGATGCCACCTTGTGCATTTATGAGAGATGAAAGCTTCGCATGTGAAGAAAAATAGAGTATAACACAAAAAATTTTCTTAATTCCACCGTACTCGAACAAAGATTCAAAGCATTTCTAAGCAAAAAAAGTTGTTGAGAAGACCGTGCTGGATTCGGTAAGATTGTGAAGCAGTTTGTTTGCAAAAAGATTGCAGTAACACTAAGAAGAACTAGAGCGAAATTCAAAGTAAGTACTTGCATTATAATCCTTCTACTATTTCAATTCCTTTGAGAGTAAATTAAAATGGCTCCAAAACAGAAAGCGTTTTCTGGTCAAGAGAACTATTTGGATAGGAATGTCCACAATGATTTGCTTGAACTGCTCCCTTCTTCCATTGTTGAAACTATAGAAGTTAAGAGGCTAACTTCATTAAACCCTAGGCTGAAAATAGAAGATGGGTTGTATGAAAAAGGAAACTGGGTTAGGGATGCAACAACTTCACAGACTGGTCTTGTTTTATTCAAAAAATGGTTTTCAGAGAGGAACCTTTTTGCCCCACGTGCCAACATCTAGAATTTTTGTCTAGGGAAATTGGTGGTTCCCAGTGTTTTCATGGATTATGGTCCTTTGGAAGCTGTAGCTAAGAATTATGACCAAGCCCTTAGGGTAGTGAGGAGAACTGATGGTGAAATCTTGATTACAATCAGCGTAGAGGAGATTAGGGAAGTTTTCAATTTAGGGCCTATCACTGATTATCATGTGCCCATTGATTTGAAAGGGTTAGAAAATGAATATATGTCTAAGAGAGATGCAGTTAGGCAAGGAGCGTTGAGCGGACACATAGGTAGAATTGGAACACTGCTAGCAATAACAACATCCTCCAGGGAGCCTTTCAAAAGGGCATACTTCAATTCTAGGGCTATAGAAATATATAGGTCCTTGTGTAAAGTTTTTGGGAGAGATGAAGAAGAGTTCATGCCTGTGGATTTTATGTATATGATAACTCAGATTTCCTCTTTTGGTGTGGATATAATTTTTGATTTTGCTTCTTACTTAGCTGAGGAGATTCACATTGGACTGATTGGAATTGCTAAGGGTAAGGTGGAACAAACTTTTGGCCATTATTCTCTATTAATGCACATGTTCTTATTCAAGGGAGTAACATATTTTAGTAAAGAAATGGAATTAGATAGAGAAGAGAGTGGGGAAGCATTACCAGTTCAATTGTGGAGTGCAAATATGACTTGGGATGCAGAGAATGCTAGTTTTGTCAGGTTTGATAGGTATTTCACTTCAAAGCTGAGATGCCTCCTATTAAGGGACAATCCCAGAATCCCCAAAGCATTAATGAATATCATTAGGCCTATGGACAACCCAAGTGGTTTGTAAGTTTCACATAATTGGGGAGATGTCATTCCATATTCTGTTTCTACTGTATTTAGAATATATGGTTTTAAAGGAAGCCCTCACGTACTACCCTACCAAGTGCCTTTAAAGGTAGGAGTTGCTGAGATATTGTGGTAGGTGGGAGGAGTGGAGGAAACCCTTCTATTGAAAAGACAAAAGGGGTCAATTTTTCCTACTTGCACAGTGGCTTATCATTTTGCAATCACAAAAGGAGGTTGGCTTTCTCTACACAAGATTTTGAATCCTTATAAGATGGCCACTTCCCATCCTTGTTTTTGTCATTCTGAAGGATTTTATCATTTGGGTCTGAGGCAGAGAATTAAGCTTGGTAAAATTGAGCATGAATTTTATTTTCTTGAAGACTTAATAAGGAATGAGTACTCTTTGCAGGAGCAAGAGACTAGGAAAGAAAAATGGAAAGTCTTTTCTAAAATTTTGGATTTCATTCATTGTTTTGATCCAGATTATAGTCCTTTGGATGATGCAATTACAAATGTAGATAAGATGAGAAAAGTTATGACTAATTTTCCTGAAATAATAGAGGCAATAAATGAAAAGAAGCAATTCTTTATTAGGTTCTACCTAGATAAGGCCAAGGAAGTAATGGGAAGATTGGATTTTACTCCCAATATAAGGGCAAGTCAATTAACTATCCAAAAAAGGTCGGGATATACTATTGTTCAAAATAAAAAGAATACAGTGGACAAAGGCAAACAAATAATTGAGTCCACTAGTAGGGTTTTGGAAGAGAGGCCTACTGAGCCCTACCCTAAGAGGAGGAAAATAATAAGAGAGGAGGATTCTCATGTTGAGGAGTATTCACCTTCATAGACCCCTTTGAGAACCGGGGAGGAGCAGCTCACTATTGAGCAAATTGAACAAATTGGATCACAAGGGGGAGTTTTTGTCACTCAAGCAGAGATTGATGAAGGGAACCCCCAGGAACCTCCTGTGCCAAGCCTCGAGCTGACTGTAGCTGATTTTAAGGGAAGGGAATTGGACCTTGTTTTGGAACAAGCCAGCCAACATTTTTTTTAGATGACAGTTTTGTAAAGTCTAGGGCTTTCCATCAATTTTCTTGGAGGGCAAACATCCACAATTTTGAGGAAAGATGTAAGAACATAAAAACAGAGCATCCAGAAATGGATGAAACCTCCATCCAAAACCAAATAAAGGAGAACATGATGCAAGAATTCTAGAACATTACCCCTGAGGAGGGAAGGAAAATGGTAAAAACTTCTAACATACTATTGTTGCCTAATTGGGATATTGCAGATGCATTATTTTCAACTCTGTTTCTAATAGACTAGAGTTACAAAACCCAAATAAAAAGGAATTTGCAGGGACTGCTTTTAGTGATGATCAAGCTGCTCTTGTTATGTGGTCATTAAGAAGAGGATCTAGGATTGTATTAGCATAGCTTGATGGTTCAGGATTGATAGGGAATATTATTGTGAGGAGAGTTGTTGATACCTCACACGTATAGGCAGCCCACATGAATGTGGATTATTCTTAGTTTGCCTTGGCTACTGCTAAAAGGGAGGAAAAGGAAATGTTTGAATTACAAAGTAAATATGAGATAGTTGTGGATGCCTACAATAAAGAGGTAAAACGGAGAGTTGACCTTGAAAATAAGCTACTGGGAAAATCCACCAAGCCTAAAATAACATATCCTCACCCCCTATTGAACCTTTCAAATCTACCCCCCTCATTGAAATACTAGACACACCCCAAGGGCCACAGTATTACATTGCTGAGGATTTTGAAGAAGAAAAGAGTAAATTGTGGGCCTTACATGTACAACTGGAATCTATATATGAAGATAAACTAAGAACAGCTCTTACATATCTAGGAGACAAGGTTGAATGGCCACTAATCCATGATCAATTGGCCAAGGTGATTAACATCTAGGAGGAGTTAAAAGCAGATGATGAGGCTCTAAAGCCTATTGTGAACAAATGGGTGAGAAGGGAGAAAGCAATAACCTTCTTGTGTCTATCTGTTATAAATAATTCTCATGATCAGATTGATAAAACCTTTGACATTGTTTCTGATCTTGCTTATTTTGATAGCAAAAGGATACATTTATAGAAGATAATAATAGGCTACTTAGATAAATATAAGAGCCAAAAATTCAATTTATTTTCTCATGCCCTAGATAAGAAAAATAGTTTGAAAAGCAAAGAGGAATGGGCGAAGGAACTTGATGATTTATTCTGTTTAAGAATCAATTAAGTCATAAATGAAATAGGGCATGCATGGTGGGCCACCACAACAAAAGAAATGGTGAAAGCCAAAATATTCTTTGATTCTTTAAAACAGGAATTTGTTGATATTGATAATGAGGTTGATTATATAATAAAGAAACAAAAGGATATTTTGCAATTCAATTGGCCAGATGACACATTATTTGATAGGTGGATGGCAGGAATGGCTTCTAGTGAACAGTTTGATGTAGATGAAATTGACAGTGATGAGGTGCAGGGTGAGGAAGTCCAAATCACTAATACCATCACTACTCAAACCCAATCAGAAGAAGAAGACAAGAAAAACCTGTCACTTTCAGTTGCAAAACCGAGACCACAAGATTCCAATACAATTAAAGAAAAGGAAAAGGTAGAAGTTGTCCTTACCATGTAGAGTGAAGGTGGTGGAAGCCTATAGCTGGAGGTTAATGTGCCCTCATCAAAACAAGCTTCATTGTTGGCTAATTTAGTAGTTACATATGAAGATAAATCAGATCAATAGCCAACTCAGCAACATCAGAACATGTAACAGAAGTTGACTCATCGAAGAGAATGATTTGATTTTGATATCTTCTGTTACCCATAGTTTTGTCATTTTGTGATAGGTGTATGTAGATATTCCTTGTAAAAGACACCTGTCAGTTTCTCTTAGCCTAAAGCTTGTTGCATTTCACACTATATAAGTGAAATTCTAGGGCAAGAGAAAAGGTCTGAATTCTATTTGCTAAGTGATACACTTAGTCTATTTTTGGTCCACCATTTTTGAGCAAAAATTTGTGATGTATTTTCTCTGTCAGATCTTGAGAATACATGAATATAGAATGATTTGTGTTTCTTTCTGAAGGTCATTTTGAGTCTATTGTAAATTGTATACAATTTTCAAGGAAAATGAATACAAATTATGAACTGTCCTTATATCGGTTCTTTCTGAACTTTGTCTCCTTTTGATTACTTGGTTATCTTGATGTTGTATAAGTAAATACTTGTGTAATTGAATGCAGTTCAATTAGATTGTATATCTGTTTATCATGGCTGCTAATTCAATGGATTAAGTAAAAGCTTTGATGAATTTGATAAGGTTGTTGCAGTAGTGGAAAGGATTTTGAATGATGATTTCTGATAAGAATTGCTGATAAAATTTGTTGTAAGGCAACAAATTAGATCTAGAGATTTGTAGTAGACTCTGAACCCCAATGGATTAGGCACTGATCAAATTTAATCCAGCTGAAAGAGAAATGTGTCACACATGATTGTCAAAATGCAAAATTATAATCAACTTTACTTTTATTTCCTGTAGATCTTCAAAGTTGGCATCTACTTGTTTGCAGACCTATAGAAGATTTTTGGCCATATTTGCTATATGGGATGTTTTTATTAAAGTATCAATAATTATACATGTATAGGAGAATTTGAGATGAGAATCAAAATGAAACTAAGATAATTCTCATACAGTTTTCCCTATCTTGTATCATCCCTGGGTATACCCACCCTGATTTTGCAGAGCCAAAAGAGTAGAAAACCACCCTTGGTTTTGTAGAAGTTTGGCCCAAATGGTGTGCACATACAATTGATAATAAGAATTGGCTAGTCTTTAGACTATGTGAGTATTGTCATCTTGGTATTTAGCATTTTGTTACTTAGTAGTTTTAAAACACCAACAAGATTGTTATTCATCCAAATGGAAACCCTTGTAGGAAGACCTAATTGCAATGCAACAATTAAATGTAATGTTGAAATATAGGAGAGAGATTCTTTTGGTTAAACTAGAAGATAAATCATCTTCTAACAAAATGACAGAGACTTTCGATGAAGGATCCAAAGTACATCAATTCAATTATAGTCTAGTAAATTCAGGTGCCATCTTCATCATAAGTTTTTGAAGATATTCCAGTACTTGTAGGTGTCATCTTCATCAAAAAATTTCCATGATAGTCTATTAGTTTCAGGAGTGATCTCCATCACAAGTTTTCCATGGCATACTTGTAGTTAGAGGTGCATTGAAGACCTTTTATCACTACATGAGCTAGTAGTAGATGGTAATTATTCATTATCATCATCATCATCTAACATAGAATCACATAAATATCATGTTTTATAGCCCACACGGCCTAGGTATTGAGGGTACAACTCCAAGCACTAAACACACCAGATTTCAAATTATTATCTTTATGTGTTGATGTTTAAGTTGAATGTTCTAGAGTTGAAGAGAGAAACACACTCAATTTTTTTTCTTTTTGTTCTTTTTTTGAATATGAAACTGTTGTCTAAATGACACAATATAATTATGTATTATTAAAACAAAAATACAAGAAAAATATGATACCAACACAACTATATTTATAAAATAAAAAAATTGTCATTATTATTTCTTCTAAGCTTTTACAACTATAGCTTCTACATATACATTTCCTTTCTTTTCTTTCATTACTATAACAAAAATTATAATATTTGTTACAATAGACCAACATTCCAAATGATAAATCTGCATCTACACACTTTCAATAAAATGAAACAACAAGTACATTACATTCTTTTTGCAACTAGACTCTTTTTAACACTTATCATCAAAACATCACTGAGAAAAAATACTTGAGTGGAGACTTTCCCATTTATATTACACAACAGTGGCTGAACTTTGGCATAAAAAATAATAATGATAGTAATAGTATTCACTTCCATCTTCAATATTATCATAAAAACCTACAAAAAAAATACACATGTATCTATGGAAATATGCTCAAAGAGAAATCCCTCTCCTCGACCATCGGAGATGTAGGTGTGATTGGAGGTCGTGAATGGAAGAGCTTTTGAAGTCGAGCACATTAGGAAGAATGAAAGAAAGACAATATCGAGAGTTTCGAACTACTATTCTGCCTCCCCTTTATTGATGCAAATGCAGGGCCCCCTTTCATATTATTCCCAGGGCTATCAGGCATCATTAATCAAGTAGGTGGAGAAAACTTGAAATGAAACTAGGCTTAGAGAAAACCATGCGAAAATGTAGAGATAACCATGCGAAAATGCAGAGATAACCATGTGAAAATGCTCCAAAAAAATTAAATGAAACCGGGTGCGAAAGACCTAATTGGGCAAAAAAAATTTGAACTTTGGGGATGTATAAGCCCTGTGTTGGTCAAAATTTTGACCAACACGGGTCTTATATGTTAAAAAAAAGAATTTTTTGCCTGTACATTTCGACCACCCTAAATTTATTTAGTTGATGGTCCAAATTTTTGTTCGAAAAATGATGTTAAATGTAGTAGTGATATGCCACATGATCACATAGAAGATGAAGTCCCAAGGCTTTTGAAGGGCTTCCTATGAAAACCCACAACACATTCTTGTTAGTTCCTCCTTGACTTTGAAAAATTTATGCAAACTTGCTGCCTTATTAACCTCTGTCTACCTTCACTAGTTCTTTCCTTACATAGTTAATTCTCCAACCCTCATAATAGTTTCCTACAAGATTTCAAATCCCATTCCATTGATAGTCACCTTTCTATTCTTCCGAGTTTGGAAGAACTGCATCAAGACAATCTCATGTTTGCTAGTTCCCATGTTGTCGCCCAATTCAACCACTAATCCTTTAGATGACGTTTTGGAGTTATTGGATATAAAATTAAAAGACTCAATAAAAAATATGAAAAGGCATTGCATAACCATTATAATTCTGCAATGTTTCTTGAAATACCAAAAATTGCCTTTCACGACATGTGTGAGCGATCTCTTTCCATCCATAAATGGCTATCACTAGTTGTAGTTTGTGTGGGAATTCAACAACTTGTCTTTGGATCATTAAAATACCATTCTCTACATCTCACCAAATCCACCCTCTATGTCCTTTTTTGGTAGTAATCAATACTCACAATAATCAAAACATTAATGCATATTAATATGCAATCTTGCCAAGAAAACCCTTTATGCAGTGCCTTGTTATCGTGACCATATGGAGAAAATAAGGCTTGCAACCTAGTTTGATTATTCATATGTTATTATTAAAGGTACACTCCCTTTCCATTACAACTTGACTTGATGATGGAAACAATTTGACATCATCTCATTCCACGAATCGCATGACACCATGGCCAAATTTAACCAGCTTATCTGCCATGCTATTCCCTTCATGATATATGTGATCCATGTGGATCTCATGGTAATCTTCCATCAACCTTTAGATTTTTTCTATGATAACTTTAATTGACTAGTTTCATTAGCCCTCATCCTTAGTAGCCATAATGATTAACATAAAGTTCCCCTCAATGGCCATCTTGTTGGCTCCTTGAGTTCTCACAATTCTCAACCCTCACAAGAGCACCAATGCTTCAGCTTTATTGTTAGAGCCTCCTCCACAGTTACCTATAAAGGTGACCACCATATTTTTCATACTATTAGAAAGGATACCTCCCACTGTGGTACTACCATCATGGCCAAACCATCAAAATTTAGCTTGATCCAGGACTTGGGAGGTGGGTGCCACACTGTCTTCTTTTTAGTCAAGTCTTTGGAATTGTGAAATTGTGCCACAATCAAGCCAAAATTCCAAGCCAAAGCCCATTTCATATCAAGTCCACTTAGGGGGCTTGGAAGGGGGAGGGCCTTCCAATGTCAGATCCCACTGCATTCTTCTAAGAGCCTAATAATCTGGTGGGCCACCCTCAAGCTAGTAGTGGCTTACTCCCTAAAAATCCTATTATTCCTCTCCTTCCAAATTTTCAATGAAACAAGAAGGGGGAGAATCAACCATAAATTTTTGAGGTATGGGTGGGCAATTAGATTGTCCTAGTGAATAAATTCCTTCAACTCACTATCCATAAACCACTGGACCTCCCATAAAGCAAAAACTTTCCTCCAAACATCTATGGCAAAGGGATAGTAGATAAGTAGGTGTGGAATAGATTTAGCATCTTGGAGACATAAAATGCATCTTGGAATAGATTCCTCTTTAATCATAGGGTTGTTTGATTATCCAAACATGCATTTTCTTCTAGTTGTTGGTTAGTTTTCTTCTTTATCTAGTAGATCTTTTTTCTTTTCCTCGACTTTTCCTTGTCATCCATCTCCATCTATTCTTATCTTATTTATTTATTTTACCTCCTTTTAAGATTCATCTTTAGATGGAATTGTTCCTCACCCTTTGGATCTCAAGCATCTCCTTATTAGTGCCTCTTCTCCTTCTTATTGGTTATCCTTTATATATGGTGGCGGTTGGCTATCTAGTTTATGAAGGTCCTGGTCATGGAAACACTAATAAAGTTTTGAGGACTATGTTTCTAGCTAGCCATGATGGATCTTTCACAAGAGATAGAATAAAGGAGGTCCTCTTGTCCTCACATTTTTTGTTGATTAGTTTTGTTTCTAGAGTACTTCAAAAAGAATTCATCCTCAATATTGATAGAAATTGTGTCAATAGTAATATTCCTTCCATGTATCTTGGCATGGTTAACATGGTAGAGCTTGATAAGTATTTCATATCCACATTATGCAAGGAAATTATTTAAGTTTTACTTTTTAGTGGATTTAGAGAGAATAATGGCTAATTATATTAGTGAAGATCACACCATACCTCTGCTATGTAATTACTATGCATTTCTGATTAGTGTGCAAAATGTTACTTTATATCCCATTCTTTCCACTTCAAATCTTCCCAGACTTAGGAATTGGCTTCCTACTATAAGAATAAATTTAGAGTTTTGATTTTTTTCCTTCATGTTAGATTTCCTCCATCCATTTTCTAGATTGATCAATTCACTATAGTAGACCAATTTGGTGTCTGAGAGAATGAAGACAATGTCACTCTAGAAATGCTTGATCCTTGTGATCCTTAGAATGACATCCGTGAATCTAAAATGAAATTTGCTCCATTGCTTAAGCATTATTTATTAGGTGGCTAGCTAGATACTTGGGTTTCTAAGATTCAATAGCAACTTTTTTCTATATGTAATTCATGGTGTGATCTATGGAAAGGTTTTTTAGTTTACTTTGATTACCATCATCTTTCAATTTTAATCAGATATCTAATTCATTTTCTCTTGACATAACTTGAAGCAATTTCTAAGAATTATTGGTAACCATTTTAGCCCCCCTTTCTAAAATTCTAATGTTGCCATTCTCATGAACATCTAGGGTGATAGCCATGTCTAGGTTCATTGATTTATTCATTTACTGTCATGCAAGCATATAAGGGATACATAAAAGCCTTATTCCTTTCTATATCCCTAAGTCTTGTAAAGTTTTCCATATCGTATGATACAATTCAAGCCATGATGATGCAAAACTCATTTTCTCTTTGTTGCTCTAGTTTAGGTCTTCATCATTAGCAAGGTTGCGAATGCATGTAAAAGTCAAGTTCAATGTTAATGCAGCTTCATAGAGGTTAAGGCTAGTTTTCACATTTGAGTTGCAAAGGAGGGACTAGCTATGGATCAGATGATCGCAAGAAAAATCAAGCTTGAAAGGATTCAAGTTGCAACAGTGCAAAAAAACCACAATAGTTCATTTTAGTGTTTTAGAATCATCACAAGTGGTTAAAGTTAACCCGGAGTCAAGGTGTTAAGGTTTCAAAATACATTGTAATCACACTGTCACATGAAGTTTAGAGAAAACCAAGGATAAGGCTATGAAGTTGCACAAACCTATTGATCACACCACATAGGGTTATTTACTGAGCTAATGATTTAAGTTGTGAAGGTGCAATGGCAGCCAGTTATATGGTTATTGCAATGGTATGGTCTAAAGAGCAATGATGGCTTTTCAAGTTAAGAAGATGTGAGGGGCATCAAATAGTCCAAGGAATATGGTCGGTGAAACATCATAGGGTCTAATTTGTTGTTATGTTTTTTGGTTGTGAAGCTACAAATTAATGATGGAAATCATCAAAACAATGTTACAACATTGTGTGGTTTTAGACAAGCTTTTGTCTGACTATCGCAAAGTCATGATAAAGTAAAAATCGAAGGCCTTGCATCAATGCATGGTTAAAGGGTTGTTAGGTCCTAACCATGGTGAGGGCATGAGAAGACCAATTTTATGATGTTCACAGGATCACTATAGTTAGAGGGATAAAGTAATATAGAGCTATGAAGAAATGATAATGTGTAATATGGGAGGGTTGTGGTTTCATTAAGCTCAATAGTTAATGAAGAAAATAAGTTACGAAGCCATGAAAATTTGTAGGTGTAGGTCAAAATGATAGTTAGAGAGTTTTGTGAGGTGGCAAAATGCTAAAATGGTATGAAGCTGCATGGTAGATTGAATGGTTGAATTCAATTGACTTGGTAGCATGGTTGACCTAGCGCATCATGAATATTATCCGAAGTAACTGTTCAAAAGATTAAGGAGGGATTATTTGTTTACCTATAATGACTTTTTGGTGTCCTCAAATCCATTGCACTCCATTCATCTTAAATTCAAATCACGATCGATTTTGTTTGATTTGATTTGTTGTGGGTGAGTGCACTCTTTTCCTTGCTCATTTTGTCATTTCTTGTGGGTAGTTGCACATCACAATCATATTTCCTTCTTATTCTCAATTATTTCTCTCATCTACATTCTAATCATGTGGTGGTTGGATTTTAAACTCAAGGTTGTATCTCGGTTATGCCTGCACCCTGTAAAGGCAAGTTTTGTTGTTGTTCAAAATATCTCTCTTTCTAATCTTCTACAAATATTCTTTGTTAATGTTTTCTTATTCAATAAAAATTATTGTTGTCATATCCATTCTCAACCAGTTGAATTTTTGTAACTTGAATATACCTTATTGTGGTGTATCTTGTGATGTCTATTTGAGTTTAGTGCAGTTATCAGGAAGAAGTAGATCAACATACTATTTGGTGTATCACCCCTCTAGATTAGGTTAGTTAGTTTTATTTTCATGCATTTCTTTCTCCCTTTTCCCTTCAACAAGTAGTTAGATGTACCTTGATAGTAAGGAAGTCGACCTTCTCTAGAGACTCAATCTCATAGTTCAAATCCCACAGCTTAGAGATTGTTTCCATGTTACACAAGTTCTCTTAAGGTTCATACTTAAGCAAGGGTGTAGAATTTTGTGTCAATAGTTATCTAAGAATCTAAAGTTATCTTATCACAATAGCTAAGCCTAAAATTCCTCTCTCCATAAAATTAGAAGTTAGCCAATTAATAAGCATCAAAGTTAAGTAAGAAATGCATAAAACCAAAAATAATTACTAGATAATTCAATTCCCATAAAAATATTTGCAATAGAAAGTTAGAAGTGAATTTACCTTACAAAATGAATACCTTTTGACATGTGAATGAGACACATATTTAAACAAGAATTTTTTTTTACCCAAATTCAATGACACTAATGTTAACTATGAATATGGTTTTATTTTCACACTACTATCTCCTCCAAACCAATGTTTTATGTTTTTTTTTAAAAAAAATTATGCCAGATGTACAACCAAGATTTTTCCAATAATTGTTTCAAGATTATTAAATTAATGTGTCTCTTTATTAGATTATCTAATGTAATTTCCAATTGAAAAAAGTACAAATAAAGGTATTTGACTAATGTTTAAAATTACCTTTCAGTTTAACAAATATAGGTAGAATGAAATGTAAATATTTTTGCATATAATAAGTTAAATTTTAATCATTATAGATAATAAATTTTTAATTCAAATTATAATTATAATGTAAATTTTATTTAGATTATATATAACACAAATGAAGTAATTATGATTATTAAGACCATCTAATATATTTAAAATATTTTTTGTGTATTAGGTGGTTTAAATCTTATTATTTTATATTTATTGATATTTAGCAACTATAAACAATATAAACACTTTAATCTTATGTGAATCTTAACAGATATTAAGATGATATAAATATTATAAATTTTGTACCTACTAAGATTTGATATTAAATATATAAATTATTTTGAAAAGTAATATAATTTATAATTTTATTATTGGATTTTAATATATGGCATTACATGTAGGTGGGAGACCATTTTCCATGAGTGCAAATTTTGGGCCATGTAGGCTGCGCCCATTTTTCAATGGTTTATTTGAGATTACTCAATATTGATTTTGTCTCTTAATCTCTAAAATATTTCGGATCATTGATTTTTCCTCTTAGCCTCTAAAATAATTGGATTGTGGATTTTGCCTCTTAATTCTAAAATATTTTGGATTGTTGATTTTGAAAAATTTGGATAGTTGATTTTTTATCTTATCCTATGAAAATTTCTAGATATTTGATTTTGTCTTTCAATCAATGGAAACTTATCTCACCATTGATTTTGCCTCTTAATCCCTACCATTAATCAAATGTACATGAAGTTTATAAATAATATCTTTAACCCTCATTATATATCTAGTCCCACGAGAAGCGAGGAGCAACCTGCATATGAAATCATCCAAACAAGTCTAAAAGGGCAATGGAGTCTCTTTGAGGTCTTTATAATGATATGATTGTTTATCATTTGATTTTCTATATAGATAAAAATGTTTTTGTATAGAGTTTGATTTTATGCATTGATCTGAAGTTTATTTATATCTTATTTAAATTTTAAAAATAAATGATATACATTACAAATCTATAATTTAATTTGTATATGCATAAATTATGATTTAAATTATATATTCATTATTTTTTGCTATACACAGACCTTTACTTCTATACTGGTAAGTACATTGAGAGTATTAACCTCTTTTATTTTATTTGATTGGAAAATTATATTTCATAAGATATTTGAAATTTCAATAGTAGATATCTCTCCCCATTGAGAACTTTCTATAGATCCAGATGTGACAACACATTTGTTTATACTAAAATTTCTTGCCGAGAAAATTTAGGAAAAGATGTCCATAAATAGCTCCTAGAAATCTCAAAGTCTTTACAAGGCAAAAAAAATTAAAATTAAAATGCCTTGGATATATTCCCCTGAATTCAACTGCTGGAAATCCTCTCAAACCATGATTGTGTTGAGAAATCTGGATTCTTTTTGGCGCCGTCATAGGCAATCTTTACAAATGGTTTTTTACGCAATAATGATGCTTCAAATTAATAAGATGCCGGAGGGTGAGAGCTTTCTATATCAAGGAATTTTGTGTGTTGTAATAGAAACATTTGCATTGTATTGTGACAGTAGAAAATTACATTATTGAAAAGGATGAAGCCGACTTTTGGAGATGAAAAGATGGATGATCATTCAGAGGTGTCTTTCTTTTACATGTTGTTTTCTACCTACTTAGAAGCCACGATGCAATTTTATTGAGAATCTTCATCTTCAATTTCAGCAGGACTTGTGTCCAACAGAATTTTTTATTGCTTCACCCATGCTGATATTAAATATCATGTTAGCTAATATTGCTGAAATAGTGGAACTCATTCTTGGTGCAGACAACCGAGTTTGTGTTTCCCTTCTTTATCCATATACGAAAAAGTGTCATTATACTGTTGCAGCACTGGATTGGAGGAGAAATTTTCAATTGGGCAACTAACACTTCTCTTTCCACTTCTTTGTACCTTGTATATGTGAAAAATCAACTATTGAAGTCACTGATTATTAATCTCCTATCGTAAATGATTATTAAACTACTGAAAACAAATTTTCAGCTAATATCGAAAAATAACACAATTGCACTTTAGTTATAAAATACAGAAAGAAATGTGCAATGAACACAATATTTTCTGACAACTCTAGAAAAACCCCTAAGGGAAAACCAATTCTACAAATGAGGAATTATATTAAACTTCAGCAAATCAAGAGATACAAAATTTCTTGCCTCTCACTGGCAGAACTTTGACACTAATGTGCCCTTGCTAACACTGCAAGACTGTTTGCTAACACTGCAAGACTGTTTGCTAACACTGCAAACTTACAAACTCATTTGCTAGCACTACAAATATTTCTCCAGACTTCTTTCTTGTTTTTCCAAATGCCCCCCTAACCTCCTTTTATACTACTCCTGTTGGTAAACCAATGGCCATGATCGATTTACAATCGACGGTCACGAATAAAACAACTTAACAACCCTAACCAAATCGATTTCTAGTTGTTTCAAAAGTGGTCAATTATTTAACAAATATTTGTCTCTAACCTAACTAATTAGTTAGAAAAAACAATTAACAAAGAAATGAACAACTGTCCAAACCTAACTAAACTAACAGCACGCTATTAAAATTCTCAAATAAAAATGAGAAGGTGAGCAAGTTCCCATATTGAGGGCTCCTTCATTTTGTGCTATATTCGGAACCCACATATGTGTCTGTTCCTTCTAAATGAGTGAACAGGTTGGGAGATAAAAAGATTTATGAGTAAACAGCGTTCCGGCCCATTGCCCAAAATGGTGGAGGAAATAAGACCGCACTTAAAGAAGTGCAATTTCAGTGCATTGCCCAAAATGGCGATAGAAGTAAGATTGAGCTCAGCCGAGCAGTACTTCAGTCAATTCCCCATAATGGTTGGTGGAGGTAGAATTGAGCTTAGAGAACTAGTATTTCAGTCTATTGCCCACAGTGGACCTCCCACTATATTGCAGGTCATTGGCCGTGATAGGCCGGTTATTATATTTGATGGTAGTGAACAATATCCTTTCAGTTTGGAAAGCGGTGGACAAAAGGAGGCTGTTGGTGGGTGTGAAGGAATTTGTCACAGTTTTGAGCCTCCCAGCAAGAAAGCCCAACAAATGAGCTTTCAATCATCTCGTGCCACAACTGCTATGAGTGAAGCGGATGAAGACTTTGACCTGTTTTTGCATCTTTGAGATCACAGGACAATGTTAGGGTTTGTAGTTTCTGATCTGAGAATTAGGGTTTATAGTGTTTGTTCTTTTCCTCAGACCATGAGAAATTTCGAGGGTTTTTGAATTTTTTTTCTTACATCACAAGACATTGTTAGGTTTTTTAGTGTTCGTTTTTTTTCGCATAAGACTTCACCACTTATTACCTTCAACCTGCGTGTTACTCTCCTCTCATCCAGCATGTGTGACCTGAGAAATCTTTTCAATGTTCACTGCCAATCTTGCAAGCGTGCGATTCACAGCATCATAGACGAGGAACTACTGTCTCCAATTTATGTGTTTGCTTCCAATCTAATCTAATCTAATAAGCGTGCGATTCACAGCATGGTGATGGGTATGTTGGGGGTTTGTTCTGTTGTGGTCTTCTTTTGGACGAGCATATGTATATCTCTACATTGGATAACATTAAACTGACTTTCGGACACGCCATTTCCATTTTGTTCGTCAGTCAGAAATTTTCAAGTTTGATAAGAGCTAAAGTGTCTCCCATTTTCAATTTCCTGTTTTAGCTTTTTTTAGGGTGTTACATATGCATTGTTTTAGCTTGTTTTAGGGTGTTAAATGGTTTTAAAACTACTAAAAACCCTAGCAATGATTTGTGATCTAAGGAAAAATAATCCAAAAACCCTAAAAATGTCTCATGGTCTGAGATAAAGAACAAACACTATAAACCCTAATTTTCAGATCAAACACTATAAACTCTAACAATGTCCTGTGATCTCAAAAATGCAAAGACAGGTCAAGGTCTTCATCCTCTTCACTCATAACAGTTGTGGCACGAGATGATTGAAAGCTCATTTGTCGAGCTTTCTTGCTTGGAGGCTCAAAACTATGACAAATTCCTTCACACCCACCAACAGCCTCCTTTTGTCCACCGCTTTCCAAACTAAAAGGATATTGTTCGCCGCCATCAAATATAGTAACCGGCCTATCACGGCCAATGGCCTCCAATTTAGTGGGAGGTCTATTGTGGGCAATAGACTGAAATACTGGTTCTTTAAGTTCAGTTCTACCTCCACCACATTTATGGGAAATTGCCTGAAGTATTACTCCGCTGAGCTCAATCTTACTTCTACCGCCATTTTGGGCAATGCTCTCAAATTGCACTTCTTTAAGTGTGTTCTTATTTCCTCCACCATTTTGGGCACTGGGCCGGAACCTCGAAGCTTTTGAATTTCCTTTCATTGTTGGATGATAAAATGATGGATGAAAATAGAGTACTCGACTTTTGGATTTCCTTTCATTGTTGGGAAGTAGAAAAGATGGATGAAAATTCACAAGTGCCTAACTTGTATTTTGGAATAGATAAAGGATGTTAGTCAATGGTCAAGATATTAAAAAAAAAAACTTCTAAAGTATAAGTATGGAATATAATTTACATTTAACATAGAGGGCATGCTTACAAATGGCAGAGTTCTCTATTCTTGTTCAAATCTTCTAGTGATAATGCATGTTCCAAGATTATATTTTCAAGTTAAACAAAAAGATAAATTGGAAACATAATTTCAAAAGATTACGTCATCTTTGAAATATTTGAACAAAAATAGGGAACAAATGTCCAACAGGTAAGCATGCCCTCCATTTTAACTGTAAATGGTCTTACATACTTACACTTAATTTATCTAACATATTTTTTTTATAATCAACATTTGAACTTTTATGACACAAAAGCCTATCTGGAAGCTATTTCCCATAAAACTTATCAATCTTATCCCACAACTTGACCTTACTTATACATTGTCAAGTGGGCTTGAAAATAACTTACAATAGGCCCAAACCAAAAAATCCTTCATTAGCTGACCCTATTCAATAAACACTAACCAAACCTATTTTCCTTCGTTAATCAAGTGAGCTCGATTAACATTGGTTTTCATGCCAACTCTCTTTTCCTCCCAACTAAACTCGGTAGACACTGTCTTTTGTGAATTCTCTTCGGTAACTGAGTGAGCTCGAATAACTTTCTTTACCTTCAAACTTTCCTTTGTCTTCCAAGTGAACTTGGTAGACACTATGTTCTAAATTTGACATATGTAGGAATTCTTGGCAGCCATAGAGAACTGTCTTCATCACCTTAGTGAGCTCAATAGACATTGAATGGTGAATGTATGACATTTTGTGTAACATTAAAGACAACATACAATTGAATGATTGTATGCAACAGTTATCTAATTTATTATTTATTTTACCTCCTTTTATGATTCCCCAGCCTTTGGATCTCAAGTGTCTCCTTATCTGTCTCCTTCTTATTGGTTATCCTTTACATATGGTGATGGCTGGATATCTAGTTTATTAAGGCCCTCATCATGAGAACACTAATTAAGTTTTGAGGACTATCTTTCCAGGTAGCTTTAATTGATCTATCACAAGTAGTAGAATAAAGTATGTCCTCTTATCCTCATAGTTTCTAGTGATTAGGGTTGTTTCCCAAGTCCTTGAAAAAGAATTCATCCTTAATATTGATGAAAAAATGTGTCAATAGTAATATTCCTTCAATGTTCCTTGCCATGGTTAACATGGTAGAACTTGTTAAGTATTGCATATCTAAACAATGCAAGGACACTCTTTAAGTTGTACTTTTTAGGGGATTTGGAGAAAATAATTGCTAATTACAATCTATTGAAAGATCTTTTCAGTTTACTTTGATTATCATTGTCTTTCTATTTTAATTAGCTATCTAATTCATTTTCTCTTGACATAACTTTGTTCAATTTTTAAGATTTATCTTAGAATCTAAAGTTAGCTTAGAGAGCAATCGCTGAGCCTAAAATTTCTCTCTCCACAAAATTAGATCATAACCTATTAATAAACATCAAAGCTAAGTAGGAAATGCATAAAACCAAAAATAATTACTAGATCATTCAATTCCCATTAAAAAATTTGCAATATAAAGCTAGAAGTGAATTTACCTTAAAATATGAATTCCTTTAAGCATGTGAATGAGACACATATTTAAACTAGAAATTTTGTTACTTACCCAAAATTAAAGACATTATTGTTAACTATGAATATGGTTTTATTTTAGCACTACTATATCCTTCAAAGGAGTGTTTTATGATTATATTTGGAACAATTGTGCCAAATCTAAAATGAAGACTTTCCCATGGACTATTTCAAGATTATTAAATTAATGTGTCTATTTCTATCCTTTGAGTATTAGATTCTCTAATTTAATTTCCAGTTTTAAGAAGTGCAAATAGAGGTATATAAATAATGTTAACAATTACTTTTTAGCTTGAATTTGACAAACACATGGATGTCATTTTTTTTAATTAAAAAAGGTAGTCCCACAAAAACAAATATAGATATCTATAATTGAGAATTGATATTGCTTAATAATTGATTATTATTAAGAGTAATATAATTTATAAATTTATTATAAGATCTTAAGACATGGCATTACATGTAGGTGGGACACCATTTGCCACGAGTGTAGATTTTGGGCCATGTAAGCGGTGCCCATTTTTTAATGGTTGATTTGAGATATTTCAATCATTGATTTTGCCTTTCAATCTCTAAATTTTTTTGGATCATTGATTTTGTCTCTTAATCTCTAATATTTTTTTGGATCATTGATTTTTGACCTTATCCTATGGAAATTTGTAGATTCTTGATTTTGTCTTTCAATCCATGAACATTTATCTCTGTCTCTTAATCCCTACCATTGATCAAATGTATGTGAAGTGTATAAATAATATATTTAACCCTCACATTATATATCTAGTCCTATGAGCAGCCAGGAGGAACCCGCATACGAAATTGTTTCTCTTTGAGGTCTTTGTAATGATATTGTTGTTTGTCTTTTGATTTTCTATATAGATAAAAGTATTGTTTCAATATAAAGTTTAATTTTATGCATTGATCTAAAGTTTATTTATTTTTTGCATAAATTTTAAGAATAGATGATATACAAAATAAATCTACAATTTAACTTGTATATGCATAAATTATGATTTCAACTATAAATTCATTATCTCTTAAATTGTGATAAATAGATTTTTACTTTTGGTAACTATATTTAAGACATTAACCTTCTTTATTTTATTTGATTGAAAATTCATATTTCATAAGATATTTGAAATTTCAATGGTAGATATCTCTCCCCATTGAGAACTTTATATAGATCTAGAGATGTGACAACACATTTGCTTATAGTGAAATTTTTTTTCGAACAAATTATGGATAAAGATGTCCATAAATAGCTCCCATAAATCTTCAAGTCTTTAGAATGCAAGAAAAGCCTTTGATATATTCTCCTGAATTCTAACTCCTGGAAATCCTTTCCAACCATGATTGTGTTGAGAAATCTTGATTCTTTTTGTCCTTGATAGAGGCGATCTTTTCAAATGAATTTTTAGGCAATAATGATGCTTCAAACTAATAAGATGCTGGAGGGTGAGAGCTTTTTGTATCATGGAATTTTGTGTGTATTTGCAAAAAGAGGGGTAAAATTTTATTAAGACAGAAAGGAATACAACAAGGAGAGCTCAACAAGGAGCTCAATCCTGAGCAACAAGATCATCAAATTCTTGCACCATCTCAAAGGACAGTTGCCCCCTATCCCTAATATTCCAACCCGGATTATGACTAGAAGCCCATTTGGCTAAACAATCAGCAGGTCTATTCCATTCTCGCGGAATATACTTGAACCTAATGAACTGAAAAGAGGAAGAGAAGAAAAGAATCTACTTAACAACAGTGGCCAGCTGCCAACTAACATCCTCAAGCTCTTGCGAAGAAAGCATGTTCACCACCACCTGGGAATCAAACTCACAAATAATCTTACTCCATCCCCACAAGCAACACTGTTCCACAGCATATAAAATAGCCTAGGCTTCCATGAGATTGTTAGTATAATCACCCTTATAAATTGAGAAGAAAAATTTAACATTCCCAGAACTACAACGAGCCACTCCGCCAATACCAGCCGGACTAGGATTCCCACGAGAAGAACCATTAGTGTTAATTTTCAGAACTCCACGGGGAGGAGGATTTCAGTGCCCATCCTGGTTAACCCGACCCTTCCTCTGATGGTGAAGCTGCCTAGACATAGAAGGTGCCTGGACATAGAAGGAATTTTGTGTGTATTGTATAGGATTCTCATGAGCATTATTTTCAATGCTACTTTCTCAAGGTAGGTAGGTATTAAGGTTGGAGTAGAAACAATTCTCTTATATTGTGATGGTAGAAAATAAAATTATTGAAAAGGATGAAAGCCCACTTTTGGATTGCTTTTTTTATTTTTTTTTATTGTTGGGAGATGAAAAGATACATGATCAGTTAGAGGTGTCTAAGTTATATTTTGGAATAGATAAAGGTACTATGTTTATGACCAAGATATTCAAAAAGCATGTTGTCTAGATGTTAGTTGTAAAGACAAATAATCAGAAAGAAGTAATTACAAGTGAAAATATCAATTTGCAAAAAGTTTTGCGTAATTATATATCAAAAATGCTTTCACTTTGTTAAGGTAAAATTTATAAAGCACTGCCTTTTCAATATTGCAACCATGCAAGCCTTTTAGAGTTTTGGCACTAAGCAAGTGTAAGACATGCCATGTGATAATAGCTTTTCCCATTTTCTAACAAGATTTCAACAAATAGAAACATGACATAGGTAGATTTTGAGGGTGCCCTCGATAAGATTGCAGATTTTTTTTCCTATGTCTATTACAAAAATGTTGTTAATAAAATTATGGAGTTTTACAGGTAAAAGCTTGGAGACAAGCCTACATGCCATAAAATTTTAAAGGTACATTATGAAAAAAAGCCTATTGGTAAGATAAAGAATAAGTATGGAAGATATTTTTGTTCTAGCTAAAGAAGGTAATAACTCAAAAAAGGTAGAGACACGAGATTTGTGCTAAGTGGGAAACTCTCAAAAATACTTATGGTTTCATCATAGGGAGAAAAACCACTCCATGAACTTATAATTTTATTGAGTTTCAACTGTTTACAATCAGCAGCTACAACTGCTCAAGGCTAGAACCTCTTAGATCACCTTTAAAACTATTTGAACAATTTTTTTGTGTCTCTACTTTGAACACACTGAATAATTTTACAAGTTTCAGCTTTCTCTTAAATAGAGAAGCAAATTCGTACAAGTGAAACATAAGAGAACTAGTTTTCAAAGAAACTGAACTAGTTAGGGTAGTTATACAAGAATGCCCTCTTTGTATTTACATTACTGAGATATATTTTTAACAAAAAAAAAAAAAATTCAACTCTAACTGTTAAACTGCCGAAACCAAAAGATGGTTTTCATTGTTAAACCAACAAAAATGACCCATCAACTCTTTCAAACTAATTCAAAATATTTCACAATATATGCTTCAATAAATCTAAACCAAGCCGGTTAGGGTTTATCTCTAAAAAACCTTATTCATTTCGTGACTAAAGAAGAATCTTTTACACAAAGCAATAGAACTGTATTCATCTTTTTCAAACCCTCATACTTTTAAAGGAGCACATGAAAATGATATTAAAACAAAACCTTTGTGAATCAAAAGAAATAGACTATGATTTTTCAGTCAATAATTTATTTTTTCTTTCAAAATCATGTTCAAGGCACTATTTTGTTCAATAGAAAGACACAGAATCAGCCATACCTATTATGCACATACCTTTCCTTTTAAGAAGATAGAAAGAATGACAAATCCTTATTCTTTCCTTTCTTCTATAGCACATCTTTAAATCCTTTTACGTCCATTGTTCTCTAGTGAATAATGCTTGCACCAAAGTATACGAAATACATATAAGAATCATAAAAATATTTCTCAATCTTTTCATATTAGCATTTGACCAAATGATGAATTTACCTTGACAATCATAAAACCTTGCTATTACTAATCCTTTCAAAAAATTTCCATATCAGAATATGTAAATTGCCATGATAGAGTGTTAGTTTTCTAAAAGAAACAATGAACTGAATTGTTCATTATCAATACCTAGAATAAAAATAACTTTAAAAACTTTTCAAATCCACCATACAAGATTGACATCTGGTGAGCTCTTCTCAAAGCACATTTAACTTACTACATGCGTTGACAGATCTCATAAATGCCACGTACAGCTTCTGCCTATTATTTACCTAAGTTTTTTTTTTTAAATATTTACGATGCCACAACATTTAGTAATTTTGATGACATGTAGTCCATGCATAAAAGAAGATAAAAAACATAGTCAACAATCTCCCCCATTTTTGAGGCAAAAATTTAACCTCCTCTATATTTTCATCTAATGTAGGATGATATACAAATTATATCCAAATGAATCTCCTTTTCATATGCCATTTAACATATACAAGATAATATACAAATGTTCTGATTCTATGACCATATAAATAGATAATTTGAAGAACTAACAAAGATGACTAAATAGATATACTGATCACTGATAGAATTTGAATTGATATGCTGCTCACTAATGACTAAACATGCTGATCACTAACTTATGTTGAACAAAAATGATCACTGACAAAATTTGAACTAATATGCTAATCACTGATGGCTAAACATCTAAACATGTTGATCACTGACATATGCTAAACAAAAACTATGAAAACTAATTCAAATTGTGAAACTGATTCTTTATCTCCCTTATCTCCCCCAAAAATTTTGCATAAAAAACATAGGACTTCTAATTTTTGATTGAGTTAGAAGAGCTTTAGTGAAAATATCTGCTACATATCCTAGGTAGAGCTTTAGTTAAAATATTGGGACATAAATCAACTTAAATTCATTGTTAAGAACTTTATCACACAAGAAATGAAGTTTGATAGCCACATGTTTTGTACGATAGTGCATTACTAGATTTTTACTTAGTTCAATAATGCTCATATTATCACACATGATAGAGATAGGCTTTGAGACTTGAATACCTAAATTAGATAGCTGATAATCCATCCAAATTAGCTGAGTGCAATAGGTAGTAGCAGTAACATATTCAGATTCACAAGTAGATAAAGTAACACATTCTTGTTTTTTTCTATGCCAAGCAACCAAACAATCACCAACAAAAAATGTTGCACCACTAGTGCTCTTCTTATCATCAGATCCACCCCAATCTACATCAGTATAACTAGAAAGTGTAAAATGATCACCATGAGGATACCATAAACCAAAGTCAAGCATACCTTGAATATACTTTAGAATTCGATTCACTGCATTAAGATGACATTGTTTAGGATCAGATTGAAATCTTGAACACATACAAACTACTTGCATTGTATTAGGTCTGGATGCTATGAGATATAATAGACTTCCAATCATGGATCTATATATGGTTTGGTTTACAGAAGGCGAATCATTATTCTTTACTAACTTGCAACCTATTTCCATAGGAGTACTCACTGGTTCACAATCAGTCATGTTAAATTTCCTCAACATTTCTTTAGCATATTTTGTTTGAGAAAGAAAAAGACCATGTTCAAGCTGTGAAACTTGCAGACTAAGAAAGAATGTGAGCACACCCAAAAGAGACATTTCAAACTTAGATTCCATGATGTTAGAAAAATGTTTTTCTGATTGATCATTACTAGATCCAAAGATAATATCATCCACATAAATTCCAATTGCCAAAATATCATCATTTATAACTTTGATATACAATGCACTATCTGTGTTCCCACAAGAATCCATTTGCAATAAAAATTTTGTACAACCTAGAATACCAACCTCTAGGAGCCTATTTTAGATCATGTAATGCTTTTTTGAGTCAAAACACGTCATTTAGTTTGTCAAAAGATTCAAAACCTTCTAGTTATTCTATATAGACTTCCTCTTCAAGTTAACCATTCAAAAATATTGTTTAACATCCATTTGGTAAATAGTAAACCTTTTATAACTAGCATATGCAAGAAAAATCCTAATTGATTCCATCCTTGCAACTAGTGCAATAGTTTCACCAAAATCAATTCCTTCCTTTTGAGTGTATCCCTTGCATACAAATCTAGCTTTTTTTCTTATAACTTTTCCATCTTCATTCAGTTTATTATGAAACACCCATTTTCCACCTATGACATTCTTGTCATCAGGTCTAGGAACAAGTTCCCAAGTTTTATTTTTCTTAATTTGATTTATTTCATCTTACATAGCATTTAGCTAGTAGGGATTTGATAAAGCTTCAGTTACTGTTTGGGGTTCAAAATCTGATATCAAATAGAAGTGTTCAACAATATTTGCATGTTCATCTATTTTTTCCTTTTTTCTAGTTAGAATTCTCTTTTCAACATCTCTAATGACATGAGATTCAAGATGTCTTTTAGCAATGATTTTGGATGGAGTTTTTGTCATTTTCAAACCAGTATTTGTTATTTTAGGATTTGAACAATTTTCTTGTTCAATTTCATCAGTAATTTCAAAATCAACATTATTCAAATTTTCATCATCATGCAAGGTTTCTAATTTTTGAAATGAGATTTCTTCAGGATCCTCTTTATTATTATGAGATAAAGAGCTTTTATCAAACACAACATTTATGGCTTCAACTATCTTACTCAATCTTTTATTGTAGCATTTCAAAGCTTTACTATGTGTAGAATACCCAAGAAAAATTTCTTCATCAAACCTTGAACTAAAACTCTCTAAGGAATCATCATTCTTTTTAATGAAGCATTTATAGCCAAAATTCTTTACATTAGCTATTTTACCATTCCATAATTCATATAGAGTATAAGCTATTCTTACTCTTATTTGAGCTCTATTTAAAATGTAAACAATTGCATGAACAACTTCTTTCCAAAATTTATTAGGTAACTTGGCTTCATTCAACATAGTTCTAGCCATCTCTTTAACTGTTCTATTATTTCTTTCCACAACACCATTTTGTTGTGGTGTTTGAGCAGTTGAATATTGTCTTTTAATACAATGTTTTTCACAATACTCAATAAATTCTTTAGAGGTAAATTCTCCACCTCTATCTAACCTTAAAGATTTCAACTTTAGATCAAGTTCCCTTTCAACCATTTTTCTAAAAAACTCGAAATGATCAAAGGCTTCTAACTTGTGTTTCAAAAAAGTCACCCAAACCATTCTTGAATAGTCATCAACAAATAGCATAAAATACTTTTCACCAATTAATGATGTAGTTTTAGTATGCACAAGTTCAAGTGGTCTATTAGATAAATATTCTTTTGTTTTCAAAGATACTCTTGTTTGTTTTCCTTTAACACATTCTTCACATATGTTCATTGGTTTGCTAATTTGAGGTAGCCCTCTGACCCTTTTATTCTTACTAATCCTAGCAAGATTGTCAAAACTAAGATGTCCCAATCTTTGATGCCACAACCAATTTTGTTCTACCTGACTCATAAGACAAGTGTTAATTAGTGATGATTCTTGAACTATAGAATCAATCAAATTATAGAGATTTCCACCTATCCTCAAGCCACTAGCAATGACCTTATGCCTTCCATTTTTTATAAAACATCCTTTAGCATTAAAGAATATTGAATATCCACTATCATAGATTTGAATAAAACTTAGAAGATTATGTTTCAAACCTTCTACAAAATATACATCATGAATAGATGTATCTTTGTTTAAAATTATTGAGCCTTGTCCTATTACATAAGCTCTTGAGTTATCATCAAAGTGAAAAAATCCTCCATCAAAATCTTCTAGAGTTTTGAATTTACTTTATTATCCATGTGATATGAGCAGACACTATCTAAAACCCAGGTTACAGGTTTTTGAGCAAATAGGGCTATTTCTACAATTAAATATTTTTCAGGTGTCTTAACAATTTGTTTCCATATCTGTTTAGGCTTTAAATTTAATTTGCACTGATTTGCAAACTGACCATAATGAAAACATTTGAAACATCTAAATTTTTTATTTTGACCATGACTAGTACTGTTTATATCACAATAAGATGCCTTATGCCCAAAGACATTACAATTAAAATAGTAACCCTTAATTAAGAATTTAGTTTTCTATTTTGGAAGATCATTAGATAAGTTTTGTAATGCATTCAATTTTTTATCTTTTTCATCAAGTAAAATTTTGTGATTTTCTATAATATGATTTTCTTCTTCTAATTCTTCTTAAAGTCTTTTATTGTCATTTTCATGATTTGAAATCAATTTCTTTAACCTCTTAATCTCTTGCAATGATTTAAGAATTTATTCTTCAATATCAATTTCTTCATCTAAATCAGATGAAGATTTAGATTCACTAGATTTAGATTTTGGAACAATGACTATTTCAGCTATAAACAACCTTTCTCCTTCTTCATTAGGATCACTTGACTCTTCATTTGAGTCCTCTTTTGATAAAAGGTTTTTCTTTTTGAAATCCTTGAATCTTTTATTTTGATTCCAAGGCTTCCTTTTTGAAAACTTTTCAGTTTTCTCATCATCATCTTTGTGTTCTATATTTGGACATTTTGCTGCAAAATGTCCTAATTGCCCACAATTGAAATATTTTAGCTTTCCTTTGTATTTATTTTTCATTCTTCTAAATAGTAATGCTTCTAAAGCATCTATTAAATTTGAAGCACTTTCTTCTTCTTTTTTAGCCCCAAAAGCTATCTCTTTTGATGTAGAACTAGCTTGATTGTTAATTCTCATTTCATAAGTAGTTAAGGTTCCTTGTAGTTGGTGTAAAGTTAATTGAGAAAAAAATTTCTTTTCTTCCAATGTAGAAATATTAGTTTCAAGTTTCGATAAAACTGATCATATAACTTTTCGAACTACATCATGTTCTTCAATATGTTCTCCTAAACCTTTTCTAGCATTCACTATTTCATCAACTCTAAAAAAAAAAGTAGATATGTTTTCATCTTTACTCATCTTTAGGTTATCAAATTGTGTTTTAAGAGTTAACAATTTTGACTCTTTAACCTTTTCATCTCCTTGATAGATAGTTTCCAATTTTACCCAAATATCATTTGCAGATTTATAGTAGACAACTTTTGCAAACACATCTTTAGTAAGCCCACATAAAAGAGCATATCTTGCCTTTTTGTCTAACTCATATGTAAGTTTATCATTTGGATCAATAGGTATTATTGATGGAATAGTATACTTCTTAATAACAACATCCCGCATTCTAACATCCAAAGAATGTATAAATGCTTCCATCATAACTTTCCAAAAAACATAATCATTGCCATCAAATAATGGAGCCCAGTTAAGGGAAGCTCCTTCAGCCTGTTCCATTTTACTTCCAAAAAATCCTTGAAACAATTCCTATAGGAATCCTAGGCTCTGATACCACTTGTTGGAAGTAATTGAAGTTCTGAGAGGAGGGTGGGTGAATCAGAACTAGTTATTTTTGTTTAAACAAGTGATAGATTTCATTTTAACATTCCATAAAACTGAATGCGTAAGATTTTTTTCTCAACAATCAACATTCAACATGAAAGAGTAAGAAGATTATAACACACAAAAGATAGAGACATGAGATTTGTGCTAAGTTTGAAACCCTCAAAAATATTTATGGTTTCATCATAGTGAGAAAAACCACTCCATGAACCTATAATTTTATTGAGTTTCAACTCTTTACAATCAACAACTACAACTCCTCAGGGCTACAACCCTCTTTCATATCACCTTTGAAAAAATTTCAACAATTTTTTTGTGTCGCTACTTTGAACACACTAAATAATTTTACAAGTTTGACCATTCTCTTAAATAGAGAAGAAAATTTGTACAAGTGAAACATAAGAGAACTAGTTTTCAAAGAAACTAAACTAGTTAGGGTAGTTATACAAGAATGCCCTCTGTGTATTTACATCACTGAGATATCTTTTTTAACAAAAAGAAAACTTCAAGCTCTAACTGTCCCAAACCAAAAGATGGTTTTCATTTTTAAATCAACAAAAATGACCCATCAACTCCTTCAAACTGATTCAAAATATTTCACAATATATGCTTCAAGAAATCTAAACCAAGCCAGTTAGGGTTTATTTCTAAAAACCTTTATTCATTTCGTGACTAAAGAAGAATATTTTACACAAAGCAACATAACTATATTCATCTTTTTCAAACCCTCATGCTTTTAAAGGAGCGCATGAATATGATATTTCAACAAACCCTTTGTGAATCAAAAGAAATAAACTGTGATTTTTCAGTCAAGGAAAAAATTTCTTTCAAAACCACATCCAAAGCACTGTTTTGTTCAACAGAAAGAAAATGAATCAGCCATACCTATTACACACATACCTTTCCCTTCAAGAAGATAGAAAGAATAAAAAACCCTTATCCTTTCCTTACTTCTATAGCACATCTCTAAACCCTTTTACCTCAACTGTTCTCCAATGAAAAATGCTTGCACCAAAGTATACAAAATACATATGAGAATCAGAAAATTATTTTTCAGTCTTTGCATATCAGCATCTGACCAAATGATGAATTTACCTTGACAATCATAAAACCTTGTCAATCATAAAACCTTTTTGTTACCCTATCCTTTCAAAAAATCGTTATATCAGAATATGTAAATTGCCATGACAAAGTGTTAGTTTTCTCAAAGAAACAATGAACTAAACTATTCATTATCATTACCGATAATCAAAATAAAAACAACTTTTAAGAAACTTTTCAAATCCACTATACAAGATTGACATCTGGCGAGCTCTTCTCAAAGCACATTTAACTTACTACATGTGTTGAAAAATCTCATAAATGCCACATACAGCCCATGCCTAGTATTTACCTAGGCTTTTTAAAAAATATTTACAATACCACAGCATTTAGTAATTTGCTGACACAAAGTCCATGCATAAAATGAGATCAAAAACATAGTTAACAATTTTACATTTAAAATAGAGAACATGCTTACCAATTACAAAGCTCCTGATTCCTATTCAAACCTTCCAATGATAATGAATGTTCCAAGATTATGTTTCCAAACATAACAAAAGGCTAACTTGGAACCATAATCTAAGAACATACATTCTCATTGGAATATTTGAACAAAAATAGGGAACAAATGTCTAATAGGTCAACATGCCCTGCATTTTAAGTGTAAATTATCTTCCATACGTACACCTTAATTTATCTACATATTTTTTTATAATCAACATTTCATCTTTTAGGACACAAAAGCCTATCTCCAAGTTATTTCCTATAAAACTCTGCTATCTTATAAATGACATTTTCCTTATAGACATAGGGATACAATTTTGCAAGCTTATCAATGACATCTTCAACATCTACATATGTCATGTTCCTATTTGTCAAAATGTTGTCACAAAATGTAACAAGAAATTCTCAAATGCTATATCCTACAACTTGTTTCGAGCAGAAATTTTGAAGGGTTGTTGTGAGTGCATTTTGGAAAAGGTTATTTCTCCATAACATATTGAAAGTATTTCTGATGCTATTGGTAAGCACTCTTCATAAATTAATCTTTTTCACTTGTAATTACATGTTTCTAGTTATTTTTCTTTACAGTCTCTTCCACTATATGGGTAACATGTTTTCTAAATATCTTGACCATGAGCTGAATACCTTTATCTATTCTAGAATACAGCTTAAACACTTTTGAAAGATCATCCATCTTTTCATCTACCAATAATCGAAGGCAATCCTAAAGTTGTCTTTCATGCTTGTCAAGAATTTCATTTTCCACCATTTCTATATACCTATTTTGGCTACTCATATGCACACAATACATTGCAATTTTTTCTTTCTCCAACCTTAAATATCAAACTACCTTTAGCAAGTAGTTTGGACAAGAATACTCACATATCCGTGAAGAAGTCTTTATGAAATAGTATGTAAAGAGATTTTTAAAAATGGCCAACTATTAATCTCTATAACATTTAATCCCTAAATCCTGCAGAGAACACTCAAACCCTCTCAAAATTGCCTCTAAATAAGATCCCACCTTCAAAAAGTAATAACTCCTCCACTTGCCTAAAAGTTCTAGAGTCTTCTAATTCAACTAGACATAGGCTAACCTCAAGGTGGAGTTAAAGTTATCCAACCCGTGATGAAATCATTCAATTTTCACAATAAAACAAAAATAATATTTTTGAGTGATCATAAAAATCAACAAAAGGGGCTAAGGGGGTGGAAAATACCTCCAACCCATACCCATACCCTTTAAGTACTTAGATTTCAAGATTTTTAGCCTTTAGGATTAATTAGGAACCTATCAAAAGCTAGAAAATTTTAAGACTTTCTAACATCCTTCAAAAAATACAGATTACTTATCAATCTTGATTATGGTAATTAATCTCAATTACTAACTGATTAGAAAAAAGTTAACTAAACTATTTCAATTTAGATCTTTAGGTTACTCAGTTAACCCTAACTAACATGTTAGAATGCATATACAATTCATGAGTGTCAAGTGACACTGAAAAATCACTGTTATAAAATATTAACACTTTAATGTTTACAAAATGATACATTTATTCAATCCACGATACAAATAAAATATGAACAATGGAATTTGCATCTTTTGTTAGATTCAACCCTAGTTTCCACAATAGTACATAGGGTTCAATTTCATTTTTCTATTAGATTTTTCAGTTAAAATATCCTGTATACTCATTGCACACATCAGTAGCTCAAGAAATCACATACATATATTCAAAACTTATATGGATAGTTACATAAATCAAAACATGAATCTTTCATATAATTAATTGTTTAATTCATTTCTACTTACATTTTGGAATGGTATTTTGGACAGATTCAACAAGAAGATGGCTGGTTGGAAAGGGGTCTCTCTTAGTCAAGTGGGGAAATGCCTCTTAGTCAAATCTTCTCTTCAAAATCTGCCAATCTACGCCCTGAGCCTCTTTGGAATTCTGGGGAAAATAGCTGAAAGAATGGAGAAAATCCAGAGAGACTTCCTTTGGAATGGTAATGAAGGGAAGAAAAGATACCCTCTTGTTGCTTGGGAGAAGGTTTGCCTCCCTAAGAGGTACGGAGGTCTGGGCATTAGAAAGATCACCCACCTCAATAAGGCTCTCCTAGCTAAACAAATATGGCGGATCTTCAGTAGCTCCAGTGAATGGAGGGACACCCTGGTAAACAAGTACCTTAGAAGACCCACTCTTCTTTTCACCCTTTTTAATGAAGATATCCCAAAAGGATCGAACATTTGGAATGGGATCATGAAAGCCAGGGACCTAGCTAAGGCCAGGATATCTTGGAAATTGGGAAATGGGAAGGACATCCAGTTCTGGTCGGATAGATGGCTTTCCCAAGATCCACTTATCAATAACCCTATTTTTGAGAGATGGATGCAAGCTTGTACTGATCAAATTGGGTCCAAATTTTGTGATTATTGGAATGGCCAGGAATGGAGTGACCTATCCCTCATCTCTGAGGACTTGACTCCTATAATGCTTATGCTCAATTCCATGATTCCTATCAATTTGGGGGATGAGCTGGTCTGGAGGGATAATCCCAATGGAAGATACTCTGTTGCCTCAGGCTATAATTCCCTTTGGAGCTTAAAAGAGAAGGCCCCTTGGGTGGAGGCTTGGATTCCGGGTCTCACTCCAAAGATCAACATTTTTTACTGGCTGGCTCTTCAGAACAAAATCCTTACTCATGACAATCTCATGAAGCGAGGACATGTTATGCCCAGTAGATGTCCCTTGTGTAAGAATCAGGCTGAGACCGAAAATCACATTTTCATCTTATGTGACTATGCCAGGGAGGTGTGGAATGTCATCACACATGATAATGAAACCCTCTGGTGCAAACCGGATAATCTCATGGATTTTTTCCATCAGTGGAAAGGTCTTAGTAAGATTGCTGGTCGGCAGGATCACTCGGACTGGATTTCACCCCATTTTTGCTGGGGAATTTGGAAGGAAAGGAATAATAGAATATTTAGAGACAGAGAGGAGCCGGCTATAATCCTTGGTAGGAAGGTCTCAAAGAATATAAAGGAAAATCTCCAAGTGCTGAAGGAGGAAGAAGAAGAAGAAGGGGACAGAAAGATAGCTAAAGAAAAAGACAGGAACCTCAAAAGGCAGGATGCTAGCTGGCTTCTCCCCCCAGATGGTTGGTCAAAAGCCAACTTTGATGGGGCTTCTAAGGGTAACCCAGGCCCTTCAGGTTGCGGTGGAATCATAAGAAATAGCTATGGGGAGGGAATAGCTACCTTTGCTTCCCCACTGGGAATCCAGACTATTCATCTGGTTGAAGCAAGAGCTGGGAGTAAGGTGGTCAAGTTGGCTTTTGAAGCCGGGATTACTAAACTCTGGCTTGAGGGGGACTCCAAAAACATTATTAATACCATTAATGGTATTTCCCCTCCCTCGTGGATGATTTCGAACATAATTGCTGAGACTTGCGCCACTCTCACAAAGTTCGATAAGGTCCACGTCACTCATGTTTATAGAGAGGCAAACCCAGTAGCTGATTGGTTTGCTAATAAAGGGGTTAACGCCACCAATAATCTGACCTGGTATGCCGGAAAAGATTTTTCGGCGGAGGCAAAGTTGCTTATCGACCAAGATAAAATCTTGGGAAGGACGGCTCAAATCCAATGCAATTATGGATAATAAAGATTGCCCAGACCATGCTCGAGATGGAGAAGTAGTCTGCTAGGTTGGGTCTCTGTCCTTTGGTTTTTGTTTCTCCTGGCTTTGGCTTTTTGTCTGGTCTCTGTTTTTTTGGTTGGTTCTCTGGCCTTTTTAGTGGGCAGTTGTTTCGGGCTGGGCCTTTGGGCTTATTTTCAGCCGTAAGGCTTATGTTTTGGCTGGGCGTTTTCTCGCTTATTTTCAGCCTTTCTTGTTGTTAAACTTATGGGTTTCAGGACCCCTTAAAACCTGTTTACCTTATCAAAAACATATTCATTAATTCAGATTAAAATACTAGAATAATCATCGTTAAGTATGCATATACCTAACATCATAAACATCACCAATTAAGAAATTTTGAACTATCTGAAAGTATAAAACCTAATTATCGAGGTACCAAAATCAACACTCTCATTATCAAATGAAAATACCTTGCATCATTGTTAGTGAAATTTTAATGTTTAAACACATGAGATAGTGTAGTAGTTCTTGAATCATTGAGTATTAAAATATGAATGTATCAATCTCAATTTTTATTACGACATTCACAACATAAAATATTACTTCATATCTGTTTAAATCTCCTATAATGGTTTTAATAGAGAATTTATATTTGATAAGTACATACGAGGAGGGACCTTACATCTTTCAATGACTAACAATGGATCTCCTTGATGAATTGGATGCTTGAACACTTGAATTCTTGATAGAATGTCATTTCCCTATTTTAAGATAGAATTTTAATAATTATTAGATAATACAATGTTATTAAATAAATAATAAAGTTATATTAAGACTAATACTAAAATATAAATTAAGAAAATAATAATTATTTAATCTATATTATTATTAAAATAATATTTAGTACATGATATTTTAAATAATTAAAAATAATAATAAAATTTCAATGAGTAAAGAAATAAATTAAATTAAATACAAGAGACAATATTGTAGAAAGTATATTAAAATTTCTAAATAGAATTTCATAATAAATAATAATAAACACAAATAAGTAAATAAATAATATAACATAGAATAATATAAATTAGCTAAATCTAATGAAAAGTCAAGAGGGATTTAACAAATAGACATGACTCCTTAAAATTAAGATATAGAAGGGAGGAGAGTTTATTTTAGAGAGAGAAAAAAGGGAAGAGGAGAAGAGAGGAGTTCAAAAAGGAAAAATGCAAGAGGAAAATAATATCATGAAGAAAATAAGGAAGTGATTTTTTGAAAAGGTATAAATGATATCGAAAGGATGTGAACCTTTGAAAGGGTCATAATTATGAATGGTTGTGACTCTTCAAAAATATTGTGATTATAAAATATTGATATTTTTTCAAAGGATTTTAGTTATGAAGTGTTGTGACTTTTTGAAAGGATTATAACTATGAAGTATTGTGACTTTTCAAAAGATTTGTATTATGAAAGGTTGTTACTCTTGGAAAAGAAAAATGGTAATAAGGTAAACATTTATTATTTTAAATGTTGTTTAATATTAATTATGATAATAATGGCGTAACATAATTATGTAGAAATATCAAGGTAATAAGAATGAATGTTTTCTTTCATTTGACATAATTAAATAAAAGAAATAAACATTCGATGTAATTAATTAAAAAGAGATGATGATTCAAGAAAGATCTCAAGATTATGATAATTAGTAAGAACTAGGTGGATAAGAGGGTAGGGTTGAGTCCTAAGGCAAGAGGGGAATATACCAACTCTTGAGCTTAGGTTTATCTAGCTATGGGACCCCACCACCATGTTCGAGGATTGAGGTATGGTATAGCATCTAGGCATGGTGAGGGATGGAAAGCACTCATTTGAAAGGTGATGAGCAAGGTCTTGGCAAGCTTTTAATGTAGTCTCCTTGTCCAATCCTCGGGTAACCTACCTTATATGTTCAATGTAATAGACTGGGTAGGAATATATACATATATAAAGAATCATTAATAATACAATAATAACCTTTAAATTGATTATTTAGAAAAAAAAATAAGATAATATTATAAGCCCTTGCAAGTAGGGACATTACATAGAACTTCACTTCATAAATTGATCATAGTTAGATTGTAGATAGTGGATGTGCTCATGAAATATGGATGTTCTATCTTAGAGAAAATGAGGGAAGAAGGCTTCCTTATATAGAGATCTAGGGCACTAAATCTTAGAGAAGGTTGACATAGGAGCATTAAATCCCATTTAATATTAACCTTTAGGAATAGACCAAGATTTAATTTAATTTAAGAGTCTACCATTCTGAAACCTAAAATAGTAGACCCAGAAATGGGAAAAGAAACATTCCAAACCCTGAGATCCTAAAGCTCCCAAAAATTGAAAATAGGACTTGGGGTCAGGGACGAGATTGACCTTGTCCTAGGTTAGGGTCAACGTCATCCACCGGATATGGATTATCCTCCATTAAGCACAGAAGTAAGTGCGGTGATGAGAGGATAAGCCTACAAGGGTGGGACACGCAAAATAGTGTTGTAGACACCATGTGCTCAAATAGAGTTTCATACTCCTATGTTTTCAACATGACAACTCAAAAGGTGTGCAAACTCCTAAGTGTCTCACAAATAAAAATAATAAAATAATGCAAAATAATAAATAATGCATTAACCTAAGTAAACTTAAGTAAGTGTAAATAGTAAAGTACATATTTACACCAACACCCCCCCTTAAGTGCAACTTAGGGGAATGCCCTTAAGCTTATGAACTAGGATGAAGATCCATAATGGGTCCTAGCTACTAGGCCATGTTAGGTACCCATGTACATAATGAAGATGCAAATCTCTCATAAAGCGGGGAAAGAGGGAAAACCTCATGGGAAAAACTCTCCCCAAAAAGAGAAATAAAGAAGGATGCATGGATGGATGGAGTAATCAAGACCCCCCTATTACAACATAAATCTAGTATATACATAAGAGAATAAGTGAAGGAAGAGAGATAGAATAGGCTCCCCCCCCCAAAAGAAGAATGCCAACAGGTGAAAGTTGCTCCAATGAAGAAGCTGGTCCATGAATGTAGAATGTTGTTCCTCCCCTTGGGAAGAAACAATGGAAAAGGTACAATCCTGAAGATGTATGGTGGCCCTAAAACCTGCTCAAATATCCTTGTATTGATGCTAAAGTTCACTCCTTCCAATTGTGCTGAAAAGAAAAAATGCAAATCTGTCAAGGATGTCTATTGAACTTGTTCCACTGAACCATTTGTCTCCTCAACTGACAAAGAGACCTCCACTAATTGTTGTTCATAAGGATCCACAATCATGCCAACCTGTGTAGATTGATCATGTAGAGAATGGACATGAGGATCAAAGTAAGCCCTCGCAACAACTGTAGAAGAATCATCATTAGTGAGAAGATGTAAGTCCTCAAGTCTGTCTCCCAAGCCAACTGAAGTTGGAGCTGGAAGATGAGATGTACCATGCTATGTTGGACCTTTGATTGTGGCAATATAAGCACGTGGACTGGACTGATGTGACCTCTCACTGCAACTGTCGACAGAACCCCACATGTTTGAACCTATTGAAGCACTATCACTGGTGTCACTATTAGTTTCCACTGTGTATGAAGTGCAGAGAGGAGTAGAGGACAAGCTTGGAGAACTTTCCTCAAAATGAACATCCTTCTCCACAAAAATCTTGTGTGTCTCCGGATCCATCAGTCTGTAAGCCTTCACATTGTCTTCATAACTGATAAAAGTATAAGGCCTAGGTGTCAGTGCCTTGCAACTCCTGGAAAATAGGTTTGCCCATGCTGGAAAATCAAAGACTCTAAGGTGACTCACAACTGGTTTTTTTTCCACACCATGCCTCAAAAAGAGTCTTGCCATCTAAGGCTGGATGAGGAGACCTGTTAAGTATGTGAGTAGCACTGCTAATGGCTTCAACTTCTAGTGTAGGATCGAGAGACTTGGCCTTAATCATGCAACTTGCCATGGTCTTAAGAGTCCTAATCCTCATAGTTGCAACGTCTGTCTTGTGCGGACTAAATGCTGGTGAGTTCTGAAGATCAATCCCCTCAATTTTGCAAAAGTTCTTAAGTCTTCTGTCAACATATCTGTTCTCATTGTCCACCCTTAATACTTTGATGGCTTTCTTTAACTTGTGTTCAACATGAGTCTTGAAGTCTTGAAGCTTATGAACCACTTCATTCTTGTGATGAAGGAAGAAGACCCAAGTGAATCTCAAAAAGTCATCAACAAATGTGAGTATGTAGCGGCCTTGGCTGACTGAAGTCACTGCAAAGGGTCCTGCTAACACCATGTGAACTAACTGAAGAACAGCTGGAGCTCAAGAAGACTTCACTTTATCATACTTCTCCTTGAGATTCATATCCACTAAACAATATGAACACTCTCCCTTAGAAAATTTGGTATTAGGTAGACCTTTGACCATGTGTTTTGAGCAAAGTTGCTGAAGAGAGCAAAAGTCAAGGTGACCAAACCACTTATGCCATAAGTTGATTGAAGTAGAGTGAGTCAACAAGGCTTGGGAAGGACTCTTAGGCACAAAGTGGGAGGAGTATAACCTCTTTTCATCGTTGACTTTCCCAACTACTACCAATGAATCATCTTTGAGACTTTGCACCATCACTGAATCGGGAAGGAACTCAACCTTATGACCATCTCCTAGGTGAGTGATTTGGTAAACTAATAGTAGATTGGAGCTTAGATTTGGAACATAGAGAACATATTTGAATTCCCCATCTTCCATTTCTACATGTCCTTTCCCTTCAACTTCCATCTTAGCATCATCTCCCATGAAGATGTGTTGCACCTTTGACTGCTTCAACGAAGAAAAGTCTTGCTTTGAAGAACCCATGTGGTAAGAAGCACCTAAATCAAGTATCCATTGCGAAGAAGAATTTGTTTTAGCCATAAGTGCTTGACCTTTACCCTTCAAAGAGGTTGGAGTAGAATCCTTGGAAGTACCATGCACTTGAATTTTGTTCTTCTTGAGTAGATTTTTTAACTCATCGATTCTTTTTGTCTTGCAATGACGCTCGTCATGATTTGGCCTTTTGCAGTATGCACAAAAGAGTTTTTCCTTATTTTCATTACTTCCCTTCTTGTTTGAAGAAGAACCTCCTTGTTGAGAGGATTCATGTTGTGTCTCAGATTGTGTTTTCTGCTTCCACTGCTTCTTCTTCTTGTTGTTTTTTCTCCTTTGACTAGATTTCTGAGCATCACTAGCCATGAAGGCTTTGGTCTTAGATAACTTGAGAAGTCCAAAATCCACCAAGTGAGATTGTTCAAAAATCAACATGTCTACAAATCCATCAAAGGAATGTTTCTGGTAAGAAAATCTCATGGTTAACCTGTGAGTATTAAAGCTTGAAACAAAGTTTGCATACTCAGAAGGTAGCTTCTTCAGGATGTCATGAATCAACCTGTCATCCTTCATGGGATTTCCACAATCTTTAAGAAGTGCCCTATACTCATTGACTTTAATAATATAATCCTGAATTGTATCATAATTCTTAGGATCTAAGAGAAGTAGATCATCCTCAATCTGAAATCCCTTTTCTTCATCCACTTTACCATACAACTGTTCAAGTTTATCCCAAGCTTCTTTAGATTCTGAACAATTTTTAATGTGAAAGAGAAGATCCCCATGTACACAACTCCTGATAACACCTAAAGCTTTTTGGTCTTGTCTTTTCCAATCATTGAGTTCTTTAGCATCAGTAGGTATGGTAATTGTACCATCAACATAAAGACTATATCCTTTTTCCATTAATCTACTCCATGCAATATCTTTCCAGGTAGAATAGTTGCATGAAGTTGGAGGAGGACATTTAAAACCCATGATGCAAAAATGAAAGAGCACCAAAATAGAGACACAAAAAACATAGTACACACCCCCCTTTTCACTTAATCAAAAGACCCCCCCCAAAAAAGATGCTATTGGCACTTTATAAGTAGTGTGTTTACAATGGGCCACTTGTCAAAATGAACAAAGTGGACTTTCTAATTTTTCTTTTACAACTACCTTATGAGGCTTAAATCTGTCACTTAAGCACTATAGCTTAGTTTTACAACAATTCTAAAAAAGAACAAAGCTTTACAATGCCAAAGAAGGCCTAATTTTGAAAGTGAGAAATTGGTCCACACAACCCTAAAATCTGATTACAGATTTGGATAGTAGATGAAAAAATTCACTTTCAAAAAAAATGGAACCTGAAACAGTGACCAGATGTGCCCGTACGGAGCTTCTGAAGTTGCAAAATGCAAGATTATGTAGGTACAGTCGCCAAAAAATGAAAATTCTACAAAATCTATGCACCAAAACTAGAAAAAACACCACCACTAGAAAATTCAAGAAATTCTACCTAACTTCAAAAAAAATTGCACCTGAATCGAAGTTCGGATGTCCAAGATATGAGCTCGCAAAGTCAAGCTGCCAAATTGAAATGCAATCTAGAGAGGAGTCTGGAGGAGAAACTGTGAGTCTAAATTTGATATTCAAACGATCATCAATGCAATTGTAAAATTCCCTAGAATGTCATTGAGATAGGCGTCAAATTTAACATAGCAAAATGATGATGTCAATAAAAAAGATAGTCCCCTAGTGATGTATCGGCTGATTGGATTTGTCTGTATTGTATGGATGAGACACGTGGAAAAATTTGTATGAACCACGTGGAAAAATGGTTCAGCTATCCACAGGTGATGTGGCAGTACCGGACAAGTTATGTCGACCTTCAGTTTCGGTCCATGTGGCTAGGGATTCAGCAGCAGATGTGGCTAAGCGTGTGAACAAGAGATCGCCACGTGGCAGGGTGAGAGGGCACCGAAATCACCAAAAAATTGCTATACTCTGTCAAAATATTCCTCAACTAGACTACTGCATGATGGTCGAGACTTTGGTGCTGGTGGGAGTCTTTTTCGATGGTCAAAATGTGTAGACCTTGATCGAAAAATGTTGTTTGGTGCGGGATGAGGACTGCAGTTTAGTCCCACATGTATGGGACAAGCACAGAATGTGCTATATAAATTTAAACATCCACAAAACCAAGGTAAAGTGAGTGCCCAGCTGTGAAGTGAGATTTTTTGGATAGGACTGTGGTGATGCCGACATTTTGGGCTGCCAGCTTGTTAGGGTATCTGTCGTATTATGTGGAGCCCAGATTTAAACAGTACAGTATGAATTTCTACTCTACGGTTTGCAAATTGATAGAGGTAGGGGCTAGCAGAGATGCACATGGATTTGATGCTAAATATCTCCTGTCACAAATAAATATACCTCCAAAAATGGCAAATCTGGGGTGTCACTTCCCAAGTCTACTAAAAAAAATTTCTCTGAATTTTTGCTAATATTTAGACGAATAATAAAAATGTAGAGAAAAATTAAAAATATAGATCTAAACAATCAATTAAATCTACGAAAATAACCATACCCATACCACAAATTAGGGCCTCCGGGATCTGATTTACAAAAAAAATTTGCCTCACGGTCGACTTTGGGCCAAGGTAGGCGTGTTTATAGTCAATTTTCACCGGTTCAACATTTTGGATGCAATGGAGAGGTCAGATCTGGTGCTGGACACTCCTAATTTTTGCAGCATGTCGAATTTAGGCTGAGGTGATGAAGCAAACAAGAGGTCTCGAACGGCTTGTGATGAGAAAATCTCTAAGCTCTGATACCATGTAAGAATTTGCCTAAGGGCAAAATTCACCCAGGAACTAAGAACTCAAACACAAGCACACAGTAGACCAAAGAGAGAGAGAGAGTATGATCAATATAACAGTATGAATTTCTACTCTACGGTTTGCAAATTGATAGAGGTAGGGGCTAGCAAAGATGCACGTGGATTTGATGCTAAATATCTCCTGTCACAAATAAATATACCTCCAAAAATGGCAAATCTGGGGTGTCACTTCCCAAGTCTACTAAAAAAAATTTCTCTGAATTTTTGCTAATATTTAGACGAATAATAAAAATGTAGAGAAAATTTAAAAATACAGATCTAAACAATCAATTAAATCTATGAAAATAACCATACCCATACCACAAATTAGGGCCTCCGGGATCTGATTTACAAAAAAAATTTGCCTCACGGTCGACTTTGGGCCAAGGTAGGCGTGTTTATAGTCAATTTTCACCGGTTCAACATTTTGGATGCAATGGAGAGGTCAGATCTGGTGCTGGACACTCCCAATTTTTGCAGCATGTCGAATTTAGGCTGAGGTGATGAAGCAAACAAGAGGTCTCGAATGGCTTGTGATGAGAAAATCTCTAAGCTCTGATACCATGTAAGAATTCGCCTAAGGGCAAAATTCACCCAGGAACTAAGAACTCAAACACAAGCACACAGTAGACCAAAGAGAGAGAGAGAGTATGATCAATATAACAATATATTCAATAATTATCTCATCATAGTACACTAGGAGTGCGTGAATATAAAGGCCTCAGGAGAGCTTCTAGATGTAGACACCTAAAAACCTTTAGAAAATAAAGTATTTTTATTTTCTGAAAATTTCCTGATGACATCATCATTTATTAATTTATTTATTTATTTTTATGCCATTAAATCCTTTTATCTTAATTAAAAATATTTAATTAAGGAATTCCTCCCAAAAATGTTTAAATCTTATTTAAACATTATTTCCTTATTTATTAATTATTTAATTAATAAATTGACCAAAAAACCCAAAATAAATAAAAAATTTATTTTTTGCCCAAAACTTGGCCAATTTCCTTAAGACCACTAACCTCTTCCAAAATCTTCTAATCCTTCTTTAATTTTGATTAAAGACTAATCCCATCATTTCCTACCCCTGATCCCAACTCAAAATATTTAATTAAGATTAAATATTAATCTTCATGTTTATTAAAAAAGTTTTAATAAATATCTCCTCAACCCAAACCCTTGAAATAAATAAAACTTTATTTATTTCCTAAAAATATAATTTATCCTCATCCTAAGAAGTTCTAGACTCTTCTAGAAGATGTCTTTAAACCTAATCTTAATTCCCTCCTAACCTTGTCACATTCCCTAAAAATGGGTTAAGACTTACTAACCCAAGCCAAAGTTAACAAATATCTCCTCCTTCACCCACCCTCATTAAATGTCATCCACTTGCCTATCCCTAAGCTAATCCTAAACCATCCTAATCCATCTTCTAATCATTTGCACAAGCTTAAGCAAGCTTAAAACCCTCCTAATCAAGCCCAAGTCAAAATTGCTCTCATCTCCCTCAAAATATCTCAACCATAAAACTTTATGAAGCCCACTAGGCCATAAATGACTCTTCCAAGCCCTTTTATTTCTCTTACAAGCCATTATGAGGGTCTTTATGAAGATTTTATCCCTTGAGCCTCTTTTGTTGACTCATCCTTCCCCTTTCCTCCATCCTTTCACCATGTGACATGTGTCACTCTTTGATTGGTTGTAAGAAAACACAATCCATGTGCTCTCCTCTCATGCAATCTGAGCCCTCCATGAGATTTTTTCCATCCTTGCATCTTAGCCCTCAATCCCTCAAGCCTCTTGCCTATAAATTAGATCCTTCCCTTTTGAAAAATAACACAATCCATGAAGTAAAGTCATAATGCCATTTTAAGAAGCCATTTTACATCAAAACCATACACTCACACCCAAATTTCAACTCCATTTGAAGCCCTTTTTGAAGCATAAGCTTGAGCATACATCCTATCTATTTAGACAAAGCCACTCAACAAGAGAGCTTCTTATTGAGAGAGCCCATTAATGGCTCATATTCTTAATTGAGAGCTCATCTTAGTCTATCTTGAAGTTTATGAATCTTGTTTAGTTTGTAGAAGCTTTTATTTAAATTTGGTTTCTATTAGCATACTAACATTGCTCATATACATTTTGGCACACCCGGTGGGACCCCGCATGGGTCATCTTCATTAGCTTTTTTAGTCAAGTTTTGTATGTCATTTGCTAATTTTGGCTAATTTTTCTTGTTTTTGTGATTGGTAGGATTGTATAAATTGGTTTTGTAGGTCCACATGAGCATGAAGAAGAAAAAGGAACTCATAGTCTATCTCATAGTATTTGCAGATTTTTCAAGCTTATAGGTGGACAAAGCACTTGGAATTCTTCTTCCTCTTCTTGTCTATATTCTTCTTATTCCATCTACTTCTTCTTCTTCTTCTTGTGGAAGATCTTGACCATTTTTTTTTAAGGAAGCAAAATCATACACACTTCTTTTTAGTGCTTAAAATGAACCCCCAAATCATACTTAAATCCATTAAAAAATTAAAGATTTGCAAAAAAGAAAAAATATTTTAACAAGTGAAACTAAACCAATCAATTCATTTGCATCCATGCAACATCAATGCATTCATGCAAAGTTAGGAACACTTCATTTTTGGGAATTTAAAAAGAACTTCAAGTTCCATTTCAAAAGGTTCAAAATCAACATTAAGTGCGCACTAAAATCTAAATCAAACTCAAAGCATCAATCAAAGATAAAATGAACCTCATTTGCAAATATTTTAAAGTTCTTTTAAAAATCTCATGAAAACTAAGAGTCCTAAATGGTTGCCAAAATTGTCCTTAAAAGCTTTGTTATTTGTTCCAAACAAATGTCTTGTTGCAAAATCTTGAATGTTTCTTAGGTTTTTCATGCATCAAAACAATCTAAGAATATCATTTTTGGGCTTAAAATATGCAAACTAGAACACAAAATCTTGAATGAAAACCAAAGTCCAAAGAGTCATTTTCACTTTTAAGTCCAAAACAATCTTGAATGATCTAAGGTTAAAATAAAGCACTTCAAAGTTCTTAAAACAACACACAAAATCTCAATTTTGAATGCTCAAAGGAAAAAACTTGAATGTTTAATCACTTGTCTTTGAATGCATGTTGCTAAAATCACTCTTGAGTGCCATGGATTAAAATCAAGTTTGTTTTTTTATGAATGCATGATTAAAACAACAAATCCAATTTTGAATGCCATAGATCAAATAATCATCTTTTGGGGCATAAAAAGAATCCACATTTTTGAAATCTTCTAAGTTATAAAAACTAATAAAGATGCTTTCAGTAAGTTTGTAGTTGGACTCACCCTCTTTAATCACCCATCAATTTAACCATTAGTTGCAATCTCAATGCCATCTATGGGGATGGGTTTACCTAAGAGGGTGTTAAGTGCTCCACAAAGATCAAACTCCACTCACTTGGGTCTTTATTGGTTTTCCTAAGTTAGAAAATTCTTTGAATGCACATTAATCTCGCTCACACTTCATTTGGGCATAAAAATTGGACAAATCTTGATGTGGAGGGCCTCTGAGCGCGCGCTTGGCAATCGAGTTTCACACATCTTTGTTTTGGGCTTAAAGAAAACTCACACTCAATCTTGAATGCCTAACAATCAATGAACATTACATGGTTTGGATGCAGTTTCAATGACGCTCGCATTTCTTATGTTGACGATCTCTTGAATTTCATTATGCTGACGATGTTGTCAAATTGGAGTGAACATTGTATGCCATAATCACAAGTGTCTTCAATCATAGCTTACAAAATCTAAATCATCAATTGGAATAAACGTGTGTCTTTTAAAGCCCAAGATCATGTATGTGGTCTTATTTTACACTTTTTAGGAGGCCTTCTTGAGGATTTCATCACCCCTTGGAACGACCTTAACTCCAGTGTTCCGGCGGAGTATAAAAATCGGGAGGTGAATCCAAAGACACCTCTCTTGGAATCAAGATTTTGTCACTCGGGCTAAGCCTCAAGGAACTTTATACCCTTGAGAAGTGAAAGAGGAGAAGTGGGTTACCGCTCCTCTCGGCTGTGTGACATCTTTTTGGTTTCATCTACGGATTTGGGCTTCACGTACCTTGTGTATATCGAGGACTCCCTAGCTATAAAAAATTTCATCCTTGTAGAAAGCTTCCTCGAATGTTGGTGTGTTTGACGTGCTTGCTCCAAAATTTTGTCTTCTTGTTTGTTCATAGCTTTTGAATGAATGTTTGCCAACTTTGGTCAAAATCCCAAAAAAGCAAAAATCTCCCAGCTCAAGGCATACTTAGCATAGTCACTGCCTCATCAGAAAATCATCCAAGCTTCCCCGCTGCAACCGAATCTATCTAGTTCCTTGCTTTAGAATAATCCCAAATCCAAAGTCTCTCTAAATCATCCCCCCCAGCCAGCTAGCAACCCAATCCAAAATCACACCCAAGCCTTTAGAGAGTAGTTGTCATTCTTCTAGAATTTGCTATCCAATCAATCCGACCAATCCACCAGCCTCACCAAGGTTATCCCTTTGACAGAGCTTTGTCTAGGGTAATCTAGCTTTGTCACTTATTATCTCTCATCACCTTGAGCTAAAGGTTGGGATCCACAAGTGGTCAATCTCGTGTCATGCCCATAGGATCATTAGTCTATCCTTAAGTTGACACAATCTCCACCAATCTAGCGCATAGGAAAGCAAAACTCTCACTTTTTGACAGCATGCCCTTGAAGTCTTCCATCCACAGGAAAGCCAAAAATCTCCAGCCAATCCTCCTTAGGTCTTTCATACAGCTTTGACTCTCCCTAGGAAATCCTTCATCAGCCAATCCAAAATTTGCACTTAATCCAAATCCAACCATGAGCTTCCGTGTTCATCCATATGCAAGACCCCATCCCCATCCGACTCATCATCAAAACATGAAATCCCAAACCTATCATGATGTGTTCGGTCATATTGTCCTTGCTCCTGCCACCTCCTATTCCAATGATGATGAAAATCTTGTTGACTATGATGGGTATATTGAAAGCCTTAGAAACATTCCCCCAAGCATCCCCCAAAATCCAAGAGTTATTCCAAACTATCTAGTCATGCCATCTGATATCCCAGCTTCTCCTCCATCACCCAATAAACCAAGCTTCTAATCTTCCACCCTCATCACACCAGCTATTCCTATCAATTCACCACCTCCACCTCTGACACATGAGTCTCCAAGGAATCTCCTAGAGGAAATACAAGAAAAGCCACCTCCAACAGTCGATAAGCCATGTCATCTAATCCAACCATGTGAAGTAGTCAGTGATGAAGCTTCCCCATCTATAATATCATCCACATCTCCCATAGCTATCATCCCCATACCATCCATCAAATTTCTTAAAATCCTTCCACTTCCCACAAGCATCAAAATCCCACCACCCATCGAATCGCTCCAAATCCCATCCACATCTCCTCCTCCAAGGATTATCCAAATCCCATATAATGAACCTCATGCATCCACTCCCATCCATTCCTGTCAAGATCTTGTCCAAAAGCATGTTGAAATATCCTCCGACAGAATAGTAGATCCTGCCATCCCACTTATTCCCCTACATGATCCACTTTTACCATCCCCTCCATATCTAAATCCTACCATCTTACATACTCCATCTCAAGATCCCTTTCCCTCAGCCCACCCAACTCAAGATCCTATCCTCCCATCTCCTCTGCTTCATGATCATACATCTCCCATAATCCATGATGATAGATCCATCGAAAAAGAACTAATTATCATATTCGAAGCTCCAACTCCTTCAGCTAGTAATGGACTCACATCTTGTGTTCCAAATAATGAACATCATATTGAAAAAAGAAATGAAAATGTATTTCTAGATGTTGGTATCCTCACTATTCCTGCATGGTCCCAAGTCCTTCCATCTCCACCCAAAAGTTCCCATCCATCTTATTCCGCATCTATTTTGGGCCCTCATCCTACTCCTTATCTCCAACCCTCCATTTTGGGTCCATATATCCCTTATCTAAATCCCACACCCTTTCCATCCATTTTGGGTCCTTACATACCTAATATGAATCCTTTATCCCCTCCATCTATTTTGGTACCTACGCCTTCCCCATTTCCATCTATTTTGGCCCCATATCCTTCCTTCCCTCCATCCATTTTGGGCAATTATATCCATCCATATCCTATGTTCCAATCTATCCTTCCATCCCCTCAAATCCACCAACTAGATCATCAAAGGCACTCACCCTTGAATCCCTTCCAACCTTTAACCCTATCACTCCATCAATTATCCCTCCATCTCCTCCATGCTCTTGTTCCCATCCCATGGCTAATAGAAGCATATTGGATTCCAAAATACAAAAGCATAAATCCAAAAATCCACAAAAATCCAAGTCTCGACATGTCCCTTCTAAAATATAGGTTCAAAACAAGAAACATTTAATCCCAATCAAAGAAAAAGTTAGGAGGCCACAAAAGCCCAAGCTAAAAAAGTCAAAAATCATGTGGATACCCAAGATGCTCATAAAAGAAATGCATCTCAAAGAAAAATCTCAATTGGCATCCATTCATGCTACTCAAAAAGCCTCATCCATCCATCCTTCATCCAAATCCCCATATAAGCATCCTTCATCCCCCCAATCCACTTTTAGTCCATATGCTTCTTATCCTAAATTTCCCATCCTCCATCTTCCAACTCTACTTTTAGTCCTTATCTTACTCTTCCTCTATTTTCTCCTCAACCTTGCTCAAAACCATCTTTTGCCACTACTTTATCACCTCTCAAGGTGTGTTCCAATGATGATTTTTCCATTTTCCTCATCCATTTACCCACAAGCCTTAAGTCTTTGCATCCATTATCTATCAAACTCCCACCCACCATTCCACTTGTTCAATCCAATCCTTTTCCATCCATCCTACCAACATCTATGAGCCAAAAATAGCTGAAGAAAGCCAAAATCATTCCAGCTAAGTTGAAAGTCAAAAAGTCAACAAATAATAAAGAAAAATAAAGTGTCCACTGGTGAAAACTTGGCAATTCAAGCGTCTTGGACAAGTACCATGATGAAAACTTGGCAAACAAGCATCATGTGTAATCCCGCCATCCCTAGCTTAGCCTATCACCCTCATGCTTTTGGTCATCTCTTAACATCCAACTCCATCTTCCAATCTATCCACCTATCCTCCACCCTCCATCTTCCATCTCACACCATCCACTTATCTCCTGCAGCTTCAGCCAACCATCCTAGCTATCATCCATCTGCCTAGCCCCTTTAGCTTTTTCATCCTAGCTTCAATCCTATCATATCCATCATAAGACCTCCTTTCACATGTTATCTTCTGATTGGGGGCACTATATTCCTTGGAGATCTTTTCTTGTCCATCCTCCCTTGTCATTGGTATCTAGCTCTAGGCTATCCTCATGCAAACCCAATGTCATCTCTTTATATCCATCATAATCCTAGCTATCTACCATCCTATCCAACCATCTCATCTTGCTCCTCTAGCTATCCTTGGTCACAAAATCTCTCATCATCATTGGATGCATCCTGCCAAATCCATATCTTTTGCTATCACCCCACCCTTAGCTTTCGCATCTTGCACAACATCGAACCATCCCGCTATCCTATCATCCTGAGCTTTTGCCTGCTTGTAACTATCTTGGTCAACTTTAGCTTGTAAATATCTTGGTCCTTCAGCTTGTACATCCTCTTTAGCTTAGTACCATTGTATCTATCCAGTGTTCGTGTCAGTTCTTCCTTGATCAGCATCTTGCACCCATCGCACATCTTGGTTAGCTATTCCAATGCATCCTTTAGCTAGATTTCATGTCACCAAAGTGTTATCTTTCTTAGTTCAGCTTGTCAGACGCATCACTCATCCAAATCCACCAGCTTAGGTGCTCTTTGATAGGTCCTTGCAGGATATAGCTTTCCTCATGTCTGATCTTGGTCCGTTAGTACCTCGTCCTACCCATCTCATTGGCAAACGGTTCTCTTTTGGATTTTTGCTTTCTTTTGATTTGGACTCTTCCCTGTTGGGTCTTGAAATATCTTTTCCAAGCAATCTCCTTGTTCCCTCCTCAAGGTTTCCATGATCTTCCATATCATGGTATACTGCGAATGGGGCAATCAGAGCGTAAGGTCTTGATCATGTCTTTTGCTTGTTTTCTTTTCTTCTTGTGGGTTACCTAGTGTCATTTCCACACTGCTTCCTCTGGGATTCATGTGTGATACTGGGGCAATCCTTGCGTGTTTGTTTTGAGTCAGTCCGTTAGTCCTCTGGATAGTTGGTGAAAAGGCCTTGATGTTCTTGGTAACCTTGGAAATTAACCAACAGTCCTATAGAAAATCTAGTGCTCAACTACATGGTGGTACTTCTCTTTGAAGTATCCCCCTGCTCAAAAAGCTTTAATGGTTTTCCTTCATCTCCATTATCCCCCATCCATATCCAACATCTGTCTCTCCTACCCCAGCTTATGCATCAATATCTCTTTGAATCACTTCTCACCTTTAGCTTTAGGGATCCATAATCCTAGTCTTAGGGATCCACCAATCCAAATCAATCCACCAAGCCTCATCTTTTGAGATCCACAATCCTAGTCCTAGGGATCTCCAAAACCCATCTTCTGCCAATCTGACTCTTTGAAATCATGTTGCATCAGCTTTTTAATCCCCTCATCCATCTCCCCATCTTGGATTCCTTTTATAGTGCTTCGCTCCTTCATCCTCTGCAATCCCTGGGATCTTAAGCTTGCTTCTTCTTATGCCTCTGATTCTCCCTTTATCATTCTCCTGTAGTGAAAGTTTGAGCTAACTAAACCTCTTCTCTTAAGCCAATCTGAGTCTTCTTGCTCATCTCAGATTCTTGTACTTTTCAAGAAGTCGTCAAGCCTCGCTTTCTCTCCCCGCCGCCTTCTTGAGGGGGCATCTTGCAGTCCATTCTCTCCTCTTCTGCTCTAGCTTTGGGCATCTTATTTTCTTATCTTTGATGCCATGCCACAAGCGACATCACATCAAAGAGGGGAAAAATGTAGACACCTTAAAACCTTTAGAAAATAAAGTATTTTTATTTTTTGAAAAATTCCTGATGATATCATCATTTATTAATTTATTTATTTATTTATTTTTATGCCATTAAATCTTTTTATCTTAATTAAAAATATTTAATTAAGGAATCCCTCCCAAAAAATTTTAAATCTTATTTAAACATTATTTCCTTATTTATTAATTATTTAATTAATAAATTGACCAAAAAACCCAAAATAAATTTAAAAAAATTATTTTTTGCCCAAAAGTTGGCCAATTTCCTTAAGACCACTAACCTCTTCCAAAATCTTCTAATCCTTCTTTAATTTTGATTAAAGGATAATCCCATCATTTCCTACCCCTGATCCCAACTCAAAATATTTAATTAAGATTAAATATTAATCCTCATGTTTATTAAAAAAGTTTTAATAAATATCTCCTCAACCCAAACCCTTGAAATAAATAAAACTTTATTTATTTCCTAAAAATCTAATTTATCCTCATCCTAAGAAGTTCTAGACTCTTCTAGAAGATGTCTTTAAACCTAATCTTAATCCCCTCCTAACCTTGTCACATTCCCTAAAAATGGGTTAAGACTTACTAACCCAAGCCAAAGTTAACAAATATCTCCTCCTTCACCCACCCTCATTAAATGTCATCCACTTGCCTATCCCTAAGCTAATCCTAAACCATCCTAATCCATCCTCTAATCATTTGCACAAGTCTAAGCAAGCTTAAAACCCTCCTAATCAAGCCCAAGTCAAAATTGCTCTCATCTCCCTCAAAATATCTCAACCATAAAACTTTATGAAACCCACTAGCCATAAATGACTCTTCCAAGCCCTTTTATTGCTCTTACAAGCCATTATGAGGGTCTTTATGAAGATTTTATCCCTTGAGCCTCCTTTGTTGACTCATCCTTCCCCTTTCCTCCATCTTTTCACCATGTGACATGTGTCACTCCTTGATTGGTTGTAAGAAAACACAATCCATGTGCTCTCCTCTCATGCAATCTGAGCCCTCCATGAGCTTTTTCCCATACTTGCATCTTAGCCCTCAATCCCTCAAGCCTCTTGCCTATAAATTAGATCCTTCCCCTTTGAAAAACAACACAATCCATGAAGTAAAGTCATAATGCCATTTTAAGAAGCCATTTTACATCAAAACCATACACTCACACCCAAATTCGAACTCCATTTGAAGCCCTTTTTGAAGCATAAGCTTGAGCATACATCCTATCTATTTAGACAAAGCCACTCAAAAAGAGAGCTTCTTATTGAGAGAGCCCATTAATGGCTCATATTCTTAATTGAGAGCTCATCTTAGTCTATCTTGAAGTTTATGAATCTTTTTTAGTTTGTAGAAGCTTTTATTTAAATTTAGTTTCTATTAGCATACTAACATTGCTCATATACACTAGAATGCATAGAAGTTAACATCATGATGTGGCATACAACCAAGCACATGTCCACCAGATATGAATTATCCTCCATTAAGCACGGAAGTAAGTGTGGTGATGAGAGGATAAGCCTACAAGGGTGGGACACGCAAAATAGTGTTGTAGACACCATGTGCTCAAATAGAGTTGCATACTCCTATGTTGTCAACATGACAACTCAAAAGGTGTGCAAACTCCTAAGTGTCTCACAAATAAAAATAATAAAATAATGCTAAATAATAAATAATGCATTAACCTAAGTAAACTTAAGTAAGTGTAAATAGTAAAGTACATATTTACACCAACAATAAGTGATGATAGGTATTCATATGTTTACTAGCACATAATAGGTCTTATTAGGTGATAATGAGTCTTACATTACCAAACAACACATTAATATCACTTATGATACATTGTTAGGTATGTTATCCATACATGTGTGTCTTAAGGGGACATAGGAGTCCTAATAGGTCATTATGTCTATTATAAGTTATGATAGGTATTCATATGTTTACTAGCACATAATAGGTCTTATAAGGTGATAATGAGTCTTACATTACCAAACAACACATTAAGATCACTTATGATACATTGTTAGGTACGTTATCCATACAAGTGTGTCTTAAGGGGACATAGGAGTCCTAATAGGTCATTATGTCTGTTATAAGTTATGATAGGTATTCATATGTTTACTAGCACATAATAGGTCTTATTAGTTGATAATGAGTCTTACATTACCAAACAACACATTAAGATCACTTATGATATATTGTTAGGTACATTATCCATACATGTGTGTCTTAAGGGGACATAGGAGTCCTAATAGGTCATTATGTCTGTTATAGGTTATGATAGGTATTCATATGTTTACTACCACATAATAGGTCTTATCAGGTAATAATGACTGTTACATTACCAAACAACACATTAATATCACTTATGATAGATTGTTAGGTATGTTATCCATACATATGTGTCTTAAGCGGACATAGGAGTCCTAATAGGTCATTATGTCTGTTATAAGTTATGATAGGTATTCATATTTTTACCAACACATAATAGGTATTGTTAGATGATAACGAATCTTACATTACCAAACAACACATTAAGATCATGTATGATACATTGTTATGTACGTTATCAATACATTTTTTAATCTAGTAGGTCAATTTTATTTGTATGAATCTCAATACATAAATTTGATATGATATTTATCCAACAATGCTCTATAGATAGTTAAAAAATTTGTTCATCTTGCATATATACTTACAAAATGTGTCATATGTTCATGAATAAAATATGTCATAATAAAGAAAATGGTTTGAATATACTTAAAACATGATGAAACATAATAATATATACTACATACACAAGCATGATAATAAGTCATTAAAAAATAGTACATGGTCTAACATACATTATAACATGATCTATGAAGTGAAAAAATACATGGTCTAACATAGAGTTTTAACTGTCCTAACACAAAGTGTATACATCATAATAACACAATCTACAGGTGCCAACAAGACCTAATCTATCTGATTTAATGTCCTCTTTACTCCATGCAAAGAGGACTCAAATGGATCATCATGTGTAATATGAGTCATCTCATCATGTTGGACACCTTGTGAGGTAGATGGATCACCCTGTGTAACATGAGGTAACTCATCATGTACTTGCTTAATTGAAATGGCTCTCAAAATCTAGCTTGAAAATAAATTAAATATTCAATACATAATAAAATAAATACCACATGAGATGGGTGTCCCTCAGTAACGAGAGGAGGCACACTATCAAAACTACCAAATGCAGTAGTGGTGAGGTCCTGTAATTTACAATACATACATTTTTGAAATTTGATTTTAAAGCATAATGAACTATACATTATGTACATAAATCACAATATTGACCTCAAATGACAATGAAGGTACCTCCATCTAGCTAAGTCATGTGCTCTCAGCAACACTCATGGTGACATAGTCCTAAAATTATGGATACATAAATGTTTAGTCAAAATTAAATATACATGAATAATTACAAAGTACATAATTTGTACACTACATTTTTTATACACTATAGATTTAACATATATATATATATATATATATATATATATATATATATATATATATATATATATATATATATATATATATATATATATATATATATATATATATATATATATATATCATACCTAAGTGGTAGCCAATGTCACAGATGTGTCTATAGGTATGCTAGCACAATAAAGATGGAGTTGAAAATAGACTATACTAAGACCTGTATGGATGAGTATGATATGGCTTATGTTCGTAAAATCAAAACACATAAAATATATATACATGTGAGTCAAAAAATTTCAAATTATAAGTTAATAATAATGTACATACATAAAAATATAAAAATTATTTTTTTTCAGTCAAAAGTTCATACCGCATGTATTTGAGGCTATGCCATAGTGGTAACTGGAGTAGGATCTATACTAACATCAATCTGTGTAGATGCGAAAAATCCCTACAAAATCAAATAAAAAGAACATATGAGCACATGTTATTAAATTTGAGTTCAAATGTACATTTTTATAGTGTAATTCAAAGTGCATACCGTATAAGGGACACCAACATCTATAGGTCTTGAAAAAAGAGTATACTGCCTCCTAGGAGGAACAGTATCATCCATCTTTTGTTATTTCATAAGTAAAAATTAATATGGTTAATAAAATTACACATGTATGTAGAAATTAAATAATTATGTGTACTTTATATTTATATTAAAATTAAAATTTTACCTGCTACTCTTGACTCTATCCAAGCTCTCCCTACTGCATGAGGTCAACAAATGATGACACGTCTATCTCATCACTACCATCACCATGGATAGCATATACATCATCATCAAAATTTGTACCTTTAGCATAATGGCCATCATGTGCTACATCAGGATGACTTTGGGGGCCTATGCATATGCCTCCATAGCTAGTACAAACATGTCCAAGTGGAGGAGCATGTACTACCTACGTCCATTGTTGTACTAAATTACCTAAAAGGGCACTCAAATGGGTAAGAGTAGATGAAATTGCTCGATGATGGTGAGGAGTAGGTACAATAGGCACAGGAAGAGGTGCAAGGGGCTTAGCTCACCTACAATTTCTCATTCTATCACTCAGCTTTGCCCTCGACTAACCCCCTGAAATGCTTTCATATCAAAATAGTTGGGTTTCAAACCCAACTCAAACTCATCCCATAAATTCATAAGGAAGTACATGGGAAACTCATGGTTAGCGTGTGGTGGATGGTCAAATATCATACAACACCACTCCCAAAAATGTGCTACTATACATGGATGTGTACACCACATAATGGAAATGTGAGGCTTCTTCTCATTAATTTCTTCACCCATCTTAGGGTTTACAAAATAATGTTTAAAATTTCATTTATCTATGTGCAGGTTATAAACCTATCTGTATGATAAGTTGTTAGAGTAGAAGGCATGCATGCTTTCCCTCCATGATCTAAATGAATCAATGTCTGAATCAAAATGATGGATGGAGTTAATCATGCCTTCCATGCTATCTACAAGACGTAGTAGGTAAGGGTGGGGGGGGAGGCGGCCAGTGCCTCTCACGTCGGATAGCCTCTTTATCATGCATGAGGTTATTGAGGTTATGACTCATGGTATTGCAGAGCTCATCTATGGTGGGTGGTGGAGGTGTGGGTGGAGGAGGAGGTGGAGCTGGAGGTGGAGCTGGAGGTGGAGATGGAGGGGGCGAAGGTGACGGTATGGGAGGGGGAAGGGGTGGCAGTGGGTCCATCAAATATAATCTGCATATATGTTTAAACAACATAAAACATAAAACATGACAAAAATACATCACAACATAAAACATGACAAAATTACTATTTAATAAAATTTAAATCTAAAATTTATCAACTAGATCTATATAAATGCGCATATCTTTATTAAAATCATATCAATTAAATAAATAAAGTTAAACACTTAAGTCAAATTAAACATTAAATAATGAATTTTTAAGTCTAATCATAAAATAATACTCCAAAAAACTATATCTAGGTTAGTTCAAGGTTTCTTTTCTTAAAACAAGAGCCACCAAGCTAATTTTTCTTTCATGTACACTTATTTTGTGACATTGGGGGATTGTATGAACTCAGTATGGATTATATGTTCATCTCATGATGAAACAAAGTTAAGATTATGGCAAGGTTATGGTTTACAATTTTTTTATGTTAACGGTTTTCATGATGGCTAAGCTTAAGATTATTATAATGATTATGGTCCTTTAATGTTAGGGAACTTAACTAGGATTATGGTTTTAGTTAGAATTATATTTAGGTTTCAGATATTTATTATGGTCCTATTGTTTATAGGATATATAATAGATGGTGTTAGGATGAGAGTTAAGGTTGCAATTAGAATGAACGCTTAGAGATAGAATCATGATTTGATTAAAAATTATTTATGATTGTAGTTTGAATCCTAAATATTATCCGCTTTTTAATGCAAACTATAAGTGTAGATCATGTCAGGTAATGAACTAATACATGTGAACCCTATCCCTAACCATATAATAATCCTAATTCTAATCATAATCTATAATTCATTACCTTATGAAGCTTTGGCTATCCATTTTATTGCTTGAGTAATCCCTTGAAATTTCTTAAAGTTTTCATTCCAACTTACTAATCTCCTTTCTTTATGTGAACTACTCCTGGTAGCATGATTCTTCATATTTCCTTTTCCATATGACCACAAAATGTTCCTAATAGATTTATATAGAAGACCAAATTGTTTTAAATAAAATAATTAAGAAGAAGAGAAGTACACCCAATATGAGGAGAGAATCCTTTAACATAATTGTATTCTACTAACCAAAGTGAGATAATTACAATTCTAATTGTTGAGTTTTCCAAAGATTTTCTTGTTGATATAAAGACACATTTCATTTATATGTTAGGGTTTACTACAAATGGAATCCTTAGGTACCTAACCACTTAATTATGACATCTTCATCCAATACCATATTTACTACACAAGGTAGGGGACTCAATATTTAGCCCCAATAAGATAGATGTAGAGACATAAATCTTACTACCTGATACAAAGAAAAGAGGTCCAATTTGATCATTAAATGACTCATGTTGCACTCTTCTAGCTTAAAAAGAATACAAATATTATCAACAAACTATACGTTAAATACTTATTAATTATTTGGAGAGTAGATCCTCTAACTTTTAGAGACAATTGGTTATCTCGAAGGAGATAATGTAATGAGTCAACAACAATAAAAAATAAAGAGGATGCAAGAGGACACCTTTTCATAATTGATCTAGAGAGTCCTAAAAATTATGATCTAACCGCATTAATTTCTTTACTAAAACCCTGACACCAATCATAAGAGAGGACACCATTTGACATAATATTGGATGGAATCTTGGGCTTGCAACATCATCATAGTGAAACTCCATTCCACCCTTTTGTAGACATTTTCATAATCAATTACTTGAGCATGCCTACAATCTATCCTGGAAATGTTCCCAATCCAAAGTCTTCCAATAGGTTATCAAGTTCTCCAATATGCATAAATATCCTTAACAAAACACTTTTGTGTAGGGTTAATGATCTTGGGTAGGATATCTTCTGTATATGCTATATTAGTATGTTAGAAACACTAAATTAAGAAATCGAAAGAATTTACAAACTAAAATACCATAACATAAATGAGAGATTAAAGAGGAAACCCCAATTGGAAATGTGAGCCAAATGAATGGACTCTCCCAATAGGATTTAGCTCTTTGCTTGGTAGATGAGTCTAAAGATTGGGATGTATGCTTAAGGCTTATCAAACTAGCTTCAATGGTGTTCTTGAAAGATTTTGGCTTGGGTGAATGGATTTTATGTAAAACTTGTTCTCAAAATGGCATTATAACTTTAGCTCCAAAGTTGTGATGATATGGCTTGGGAGGGGATTCAATTTATAGGCTAAGGGCTTGAGGGATGGAGGGCTAAGATGCAAGGAGAGATGAAAGCTTAAGGAGGGCTAGGATGCACTCAAAGGGGAGCACATGGATTGTGTTTGTTTAGCACCAATCAGGGAGTGACACATGTCACAGGGTGAGTGGATGGAGGAAAGGGCAAGGATGAGTCAACAAAGGAGGCTCAAGGGATAATATATTCATAAAGACCCTCATAAATGGCTTGTAAGAGCAATGAATGGGCTTGTAAGAGTCTTTATGGCCTTTGTAAGAGCATTGAAGGCTTAGTGGTTGGGATATTTTGGAGGGAGTTGAGATTGTTGACTTTGCTTGGCTTAGGAAAGTCTTAAGCTTACTTAGGGAATGTGACAAGGTTAGGGGGGGATTAGAGTTGATTTAGGATTAGACTAAGCTTGTTAGAGATTTGCAAGTGGATGGCATTCATGAGGGTGGGTGAGTTAGTGGCTAAGCTTGGTTAGTATGGGTGGATGGGGTGGATTAGGCTAAAAGGGGGGTTTAGGATAGTTTAGGAGTTATTAGATTTGGAGATTTTATTTATCAAATGGATTTATTTAATAAATGGAGATTTTGGAATTAGATAGAAGAATAGGATTAATTGATAAATAATAGGTTATTTGATTTATCAATTAGGACTATAGATGATTAATTAAATTAATCAGCTAGGGGATGGCAAAGGATTGATTAAATAAGAATTTAATTAATGATGCCTTTAGAGATAACTAAATAGGATTGCCAAAGTGGTGTAATCAAATTTAGGTGTCTACATTTTTCCCCTCTTTGACATAGTGTTGAGACAACATTATTTCAAAGAAGTTCGAACGAAGATGAAACGAGGAAGATGTTTTAGCAACAAGGTTGCCCCAGTCTCGAATAAGAAGAGGAGAGACTAGACTTAGATGATGCCCCCTCAAGAAGGCGGCACGAAGAGAAAGTGAGGCTCGATGGCTTCTTGAAAAGTACAAGAATTTGAGATGAGCAAGGAGACTCAGATTGGCTTAAGAGAAGAGGTTTAGTTAGCTCAAACTCTCACTACAGGAGAATGATAAAGGGAGAATCAGAGGCACAAGAGGAAGCAAGCTTAAGACTTTTGGGATTGGGGGGAGGATGAAGGAGTGGAGCACTATAAAAGGAATCCAGGATAGGGAGATGGATGAGGGGATTATAAAGCTGATGCAATAGGATTTCAAAGAGTCAGATTGGCAGAAGATGGGTTTTGGAGATCCCTAGGACTAGGATTATGGATCTCGAAAGATGAGGCTTGGTGGATTGATTAGATTGGTGGATCCCTAAGACTAGGATTGTGGATCCCTAAAGCTAAGAGTGATGATTGATTCAAAGAGATACAGTTGCACAAGCTAGGGTAGGAGAGATAGATGTTGGATATGGATGGGGGATAATGGAGATGAAGGGAGTCCATTGAAGCTTTTTGAGCAGGGAGATACTTCAAAGAGAAGTACCACCATGTAGTTGAGCACTAGATTTTCTATAGGACTGTTGGTTAATTGCCAAGGTTACCAAGAACATCAAGGCCTTTTCACCAACCATCCAGAGGACTGACGAACTAACTCAAAACAAACACGCAAGGATTGCCCTAGTATCACACATGAATCCCAGAGGAAGTAGTGTGGAAATGACACTGGGTAACCCACAAGCATAAAAGAAAAAAAAAAAAGACCTAATCAAGACCTTACGCTCAGATTTCCCCATTCGTAGTATACCATGATATGGAAGATCATGGCAACCTTGAGGAGGGAACAAAAGATTGCTTGGAAAAGATATTTCAAGACCCAAAAGGGAAGATTCCAAATCAAAAGAAAGTGAAAATCCAAAAGAGAGTCATTTTCCAACGAGATGGGTAGGATGAGGTACTAATGGACCAAGATCAAACATGAGGAAAGCTATATCCTGCAAGGATCTATCGAAGAGCACCTATGCTGATGGATTTGAATGAGTGATGCATTTGGCAAGCTGAACTAAGAAGGATAACACTTTGGTGACAGGAGATCTAGCTAAAGGATGCATTGGAATAGCTAACCAAGGGTTGTGCGATGTGTGCAAGATGTTGATCAAGGAGGAACAAACATGAAAGCTAGATAGATATAATGGTACTAAGCTAAAGAGGATGTACAAGCTGACAGACCAAGATATTTACAAGTTGAAGCTGACCAAGATAGTTACAAGTAGGCAAAGGCTTAGGATGATAGGATAGTGTGATGGCTCAAGTTGGTGCAAGATGTAGAAGCTAAGGATGAGGTGATAGCAAAAGATATGAATTTGGAAAGATGCATCCAATGATGATGATAGATGTGCAACCAAGGATGGGGAAAATGCTAAGGTTGGTGGTAGCTGAGCTGATAGATGGTGCTAGAGGGAATGGCTAATGAGAGGATGACATTGGATTTGCATGAGGATAGCCTAGAGCGAGATACCAATGACAAGGGAGGATGGACAAGACAAGATCTCCAAGGAATACAGTGCCCCTAGTTAGAAGATGACATGTGGAAGGAGGTCTTACAATGGATGTGATAGAATTGAAGCTGGGATGGAAAAGTTGAAGGCGCGAGGGAGATGGATGACAGCTGGGATGATGGGGTGAGGTTGCAGAAGATAAGTGGATAGTGATAGATAAAAGCTGGAGGATGAAAGATAGGTGGATAAATTGGAAGATGGAGCTGGATGACAAGATGTGACCAAAAGCATGAGGATGATAGGCTAAGCTGGGGATGGCTGGATTATGCATGATGCTTGTTTGCCAAGTTTTCATCATGGTACTTGTCCAAGGCGCTTGAATTTCCAAGTTTTCTCCAGTAGATGCTTTATTTTTCTTTTTCTTTTTTGAATTTTTGAATTTTGACTTAGCTGGAATGATTTTGGCTTTCTTCAGCTATTTTTGGCTTTTTTGGGATTTTTCACTAGCTGTTGGAATGTTCAATTTTGTTGCTAGCTGTTGGTACACCGAATGTGTGATTTATACAATAGATTAGATTATATGGGATTGATGGTAGGAGATGGAGGGATGAAAAGGCTGGAAAGGAGCATGAGATGGGGATGCTTGCAGGATCAACATTGGCACATGTTGGGACAGGTGTGAAAAGAGCATATGGGGGATAGATGGTAGATGTGGGCTTGATGGAGGATTCGTGGAAGCACGTTTGGGGATATAGGCACCCAAGATAGAGTTAGGAGATGGGGGACACGAATCACTGGATGGGGGATTAGCAATGGTGGATGCCATTATGCATTGGGTTTCAACTTTTTTCTTTGGGATCCACATGGTTTTGAATTTTCTTTTCATAGGCTTTTGCATTGTTTTGCATTCTTTGATTAGATTTTGCCTTTTTGGAGTATGTCTTTTAGAATAGACATATGATTGCCTAGGATGTGGATTTTTAGCTTTATGCATTTTGAAGTTGGCATTTACATTGTTGTGGTAAGCTTTGGGAAAATGGTAAGGAGAAGCTTTGTGAGATGGAGAGGATATGGAAGAGCATGTAGGGGGATGATGATGGATGATATGCCCTAGTATGTGCCTTTGTTGATCTTGCATAGGAATGGATGGAATAGGATTTTTATGATGGCTGATAGGAGGATGGAGGATGGTAGATTTTGGGACATAGGGACCCAAAATGGATTTAGCAGATGAAGGGGGGATATGGTAGGTTTCTTTAGGTTTCAAAGATGGTGGAGGGGGGATGACATAATATTTCTTGAAGGAGTGATGGGAGGATGGCATGGTGGGCTTGGAGATAGGCTTGGTTTGGGGATGGTGTGTACCAACACTTTTAGATGGTGAGCCTTTGGATACATATCCAAGACCATGAAATCTTGGATTCTTTTGTGCAATAATAGGCTTTATGGTTCCTTTCTCTTGTGGTCCTAAACCTTGACCTTGATAATGCCATCAATTGAGCATTTGAACGTGCTGAGGAAACTTTTTGCTTGTAGAAAATGATAGAAGTTCTTTATTAGAGGTACTGCAACGGGGAGATACTGTTCTTAATTCTTCTGCTAAGAGGAGGCCACCATGGATGAATGTAAGTGAACCAAGAGGGTAGATTATAGATAGTGGAATAGCTTGGATAGGTGGTAAGATGGAAGCATGGAGCGGGGGAGATGGTAGGATAAGATCTTGATTTAGCTGATGGGATGAAAAGATATCCTGTAGTAGAGGAGGTATGGCTTGAGGTTTTGGACATGGAGGGGATAGTGACTACACTATGGATGGAAGACATGGTACGATGATATCTTCGTTTATGCTTTGGGGGATGTCAACATGCTTTTGGGCAAGATCTTGATAGGATTGGATTGGAGTAGATGGTGCGATAGGAGGTGAAGGGATGGATTCTTCAAAGGTAGTGGATGGATAGATGGGAGATTCGGTAGTGGAGATGGGTGAGTAGAAGATGGATGCATAAGGGTCATTACAGGAGATTTGGAAAATGCTTGGAGGTGATGTGGATAGGATTTGGAGGGATTTGACAGGTGGTGGGATTTTGATGCTTGTGGGAAGTGGAAGGATTTTAAGTAATTTGATGGATGGTATGGGGATGATAGCTATGGGAGATGGAGGTGATATTATAGATGGGGAAGCTTCATCACTGACTACTTCACATGGTTGGATTAGATGACATGGGTTATCGACTGTTGGAGGTGGTTTTTCTTGTATTTCCTCTAGGAGATTCCTTGGAGACTCGTGTATCAGAGGTGGAGGTGGATTGATAGGAATAGATGGTGTGATGGGGGTGGAAGATTGGAAGCTTGGTTGATTGGGTGATGGAGGAGAAGCTAGGATATCAGATGGCATGACTAGATAGTTTGGAAGAATACGTGGATTTTGGAGGATGCTTGGGGGAATTTTTCTAAGGCTTTCAATATACCCATCATAGTCAACAAGATTTTCATCATCATTGGAATAGGAGGTGGCAAGAGCAAGGACAATACAACCGAACACATCATGATAGGTTTGGGATTTCGTGTTTTGATGATGAGTCGGATGGGGATGGGGTCTTGCATATGGATGAACACGGAAGCTCATGGTTGGATTTGGATTAAGCGCAGATTTTGGATTGGCTGATGAAGGATTTCCTAGGGAGAGTCAAAGCTGCATGATAGACCTAAGGAGGATTGGCTGGAGATTTTGGCTTTCCTATGGATGGAAGACTTCAAGGGCATGCTGTCAAAAAGTGAGAGTTGTGCTTTCCTATGTGCAGGATTGGTGGAGATTGTGTCAACTTAAGGATAGACTAATGATCGTATGGGCATGACATGAGATTGACCACTTGTGGATCCCAACCTTTAGCTCAAGGTGATGAGGGATACAAGTGACAAAGCTAGATTACCCTATACAATGCTCTGTTAAAGGGATAACCTTGGTGAGATTGGTTGATTGGTAGGATTGAGTGGATAGAAAATTCTAGCAGAATGACAACAACTCTTTAAAGGCTTGGGTGTGATTCTAGATTGGGTTGCTAGCTGGTTGGGGGGGGGATGATTTGGATAATTTTCTAATGAGGCAGTGACTATGCTAAGTATGCCTTGAGCTAGGATGATTTTTGCTTTTCTAGGATTTTGACCAAAGTTGGCAAACATTCTTTCAAAAGCTATGAACAAACAAGCAGACAAAATTTTGGAGCAAGCACGTCAAACACACTAACATCCTTGGAAGCTTTTTACAAGGATGAAATTTGGTTTAGCTAGGGATTCCTCGATATACACAAGGTATGTGAGGCCCATATCCGTAGATGAAACCAAAAAGATGTCACACAGCTGAGAGGAGCGGTAACCCATTTCTCCTCTTTCACTTCTCAAGGGTATAAAGTTCCTTGAGGCTTAGCCCAAGTGAAAAAAAATTTATCCCAAGAGAGGTGTCTTTGGATTCACCTCTCGATCTTTATACTCCACTGAAATGCTGGATTTGAGGTTGTCCAAGGGGTGATGAAATCCCCAAGCAGGCCTCCTAAAACTAAAAACAAGGTTTTGGATTCTAGTCTTATGCACCCAAGATGGCCTGCAAAGGCGATAAGGGGAGAGAAGATTCAGATGACCTTGGGCTAAAAAGCAGAGTTCTTTTCCAATTGATGATTTAGATTTTGTAAGCTATGATTGAAGTCACTTGTGATTATGGCATACAATGTTCATTCCAATTTGACAGTTTCGTCAGCATAATGGAAGTCAAGAGATCGTCAACATAAAAAATGCGAGCGTCATTGAAAATGCATCAAAACCATGTGATGTTCATTGATTGTTAGGCATTCAAGATTGAGTGTAATTTTTTTTTAAGCCCAAAAAAAAGATATGTGAAACTTGATTTGTCAAGCGCGTGCCCGGAGGTCCTCCACATCAAAATTTGTTCAATTATTATACCCAAATGAAGTGTTAGCGAAGCTAATGCACATTCAAGGAATTTTCTAACTTAGAAAAATTAATAAAAACTCAAGTAAGTGGGGTTTGATTTGCATGGAGCACTTAACACCCTCTTAAGTAGACCCATCCCCATAGATGGCACTGAGATTGCAACCAATGGTTAAATTGATGGGTGATTAAAGAGGGTGAGTCCAACTACAAACTCACTCAAAACATTTTTATTAGTTTTTATTACTTAGAAGATTACAAAAATGTGGATTTAGGTTCCTTTTATGCCCAAAAATTGAAGTGTGATGATATTGCAATGGTTAATTGATTTTTTGCATCCAAGATTGTGTTTGTTTGTTTTAAACATGCATTCCAAGAAAGATTGATTTTAATCCATTGCATTCAAGAGTGTGTTTTGAGCAACATACATTCAAAGAAAAATGTGTTTAAACATGCAAGTTCATTCCAAGAAAAACATAAAAAAACATGATTAAGTTCATTGCTCCAACCTACAATGAGACAAAAAAAGAAAATTAATTAGTCACCCAAAATCTTCCAAAATGAAAGCTTAACTATGGGAAAAAAAATTTTAACTTTTTTTGTTCTTTTTGATATGCATAAAAATTCTTAGAATGGTCTATTTCCTATGGAACCACTAAAAGTCAAATTTTGATTTATACTCTCTCTTTTTTCTTTTTTTTTAAATAAAAAATGCAGGAACAGGTATGCTAAAACAGAAATGCAATATAAACAGGCAGAGATGACAATTCAATATTTGGAGATGCCAAAATTCAGAGACGCTGATCTACGGAGATGCCAATCTGCAGAGACGATAGAGAAAGAAGTGGAGACGACAGGTCAGTTTTGCAACGTCGACAGTAGAAGACCAAGCAGAGACGTTGAACTGCGAAGACATCGCTTTGGTTGCAGAGACGATAGAGTAGCTGGTGGAGATGACAATTTGCAGGTGCAGATGCCAATCTGAGGAGATGACACTGCGCAAAAAAATTGAAATGCGGAGATTTTTTCCAGAATTTTTTAATTTTTTTGTTATTTTCAAATTTTTGAGGGTATGTCTTCTTCCCAAGTGCGCTCTTCAACCTGCAAAGACAAGTGAAACACCCTACAACTCACTCAAACAACAAGAAATATTAGATTGTTAGAAAAAACAACATATAGATAGAAATGGATGATTAAATAACCCATAGTGGGTTCCCACCAGGCGTGTCAAAATGTATATGCTATATTAGTATGTTAGAAACACTAAATTAAGAAATCAAAAGCATTTACAAACTAAAATACCATAACATAAATGAGAGACTAAAGAGGAAACCCCAATTGGAAATGTGAGCCAAATGAATGGACTCTCCCAATAGGATTTAGCTCTTTGCTTGGTAGATGAGTCTAAGGATTGAGATGTACGTTCAAGGCTTCTCAAACTAGCTTCAATGGTGTTCTTGATAGATTTTGGCTTGGGTGAATGGATTTGATGTAAAACTTGCTCTCAAAATGGCATTATAACTTTAGCTCCAAAGTTGTGATGATATGGCTTGGGAGGGGATTCAATTTATAGGCTAAGGGCTTGAGGGATGGAAGGCTAAGATGCAAGGAGAGATGAAAGCTTAAGGAGGGCTAGGATGCACTCAAAGGGGAGCACATGGATTGTGCTTGTTTAGCACTAATCAGGGAGTGACACATGTCACAGGGTGAGTGGATGGAGGAAAGGGCAAGGATGAGTCAAAAAAGGAGGCTCAAGGGATAATATATTCATAAAGACCCTCATAAATGGCTTGTAAGAGAAATGAATGGGCTTGTAAGAGTCTTTATGGCCTTTGTAAGAGCATTGAAGGCTTAGTGGTTGGGATATTTTGGAGGGAGTTGAGATTGTTGACTTTGCTTGGCTTAGGAAAGTCTTAAGCTTACTTAAGGAATGTGACAAGGTTAGGGGGGGATTACAGTTTATTTAAGATTAGACTAAGCTTGTTAGAGATTTGCAAGTGGATGGCATTCATGAGGGTGGGTGAGTTAGTGGCTAAGCTTGGTTAGTATGGGTGGATGGGGTGGATTAGGCTAAAAGGGGGGTTTAGGATAGTTTAGGAGTTATTAGATTTGGAGATTTTATTTATCAAATGGATTTATTTAATAAATGGAGATTTTGGAATTAGATAGAAGAATAGGATTAATTGATAAATAATAGGTTATTTGATTTATCAATTAGGACTATAGATGATTAATTAAATTAATCAGCTAGGGGATGGCAAAGGATTAATTTGTAGGAGTTGAGAATACGACTCCGATAATGTGCCAAGATCACCTACAGTGCAAATAACTTGCTGAAGAAAAGCCTAGGGAGCAAAGAGCTTGAAGCAAAAAATGCACAAGAATGTTTCACAATAGAAAATTAGAATTGCTATGTGAAAATGGAATGTATTACAATGAGAGAGAGAGACCGTTTAAAAAGGCCTCATGGAAGCTTGTAGAACAAGCTGGAAGGAGGTAGAGGACAAAAATGACAACTCAGCACATATCCACAAAAAGTGGAATATGCTAAAAAAGGAGCAAACTCCTGAGTTGTCAACAACTAACCACTACATGCATTAAATACTAAATATTAAATAAATGCATTAACCTAAGTAAGCTTAAGTAATAGAATAAATAATTAATTATTAATTATTTACTCTAACACCCCCCCCTTAAGTGCAACTTAGGGGAATGCCTTAAGCTCCCAAAACTAAGATGAAATGCATAATGGGTCCCGACAACGAGGCCATGTTAGTTACCCATGTACAATGCAACCTCTGTAAAATGGAGAAAGAGGGAAAAACCTATGGGAAAAACCCTCCTCCAAAAAGAGGTAAAAACAACATGCTAAAAAAAACATGAAGTGAAGGAAGGAAGGCCTCAACCAATCCCCCCAAGGACAACTTCCATTAGAAAAGAGTCAAGAGACCCGCTCAAAACCATAAGTAAAACTAGCCCCCCCATGAGAGATACTAGAGCCTCCCCAGAATAAAGGAGCCCCTAAAGGAGGGATCAAACCAATGCAACTCCAATGTGGAAGAAACAAGGGTACATAACAAGAGAATCCCTAAATGAGAGGCAAAATTGGAAAGCCTAGTTGAGGCCTAGGGGAGAATGTATGAGGATCTGGAAATGGAATCCCCAAGGCAGGTGTGATGACACTGTCATGAATGTCCACTGTAGTATCTGCAACAAGTGTATCTGGAGTCTCAATAAATGAAGCTGGAAGATCAGGTAGAGCAGAAGGAGAATCTTGCAAAGAAGAAGAGCTCTCAACTGGATGTGGCATGGTAGTCAAAATAGGGATCTCAGGAACAATACAAAGGTTCAAGTATCCTGACTGCACCACATGATGCTCCTGCAAAAGAGAAGTAGTGTGCTTCAATAATGGAGATGGTGGACCAAAGTGTGAGAAGGTGTAGAGATGAGTGGAAGGATCAACTGCCCCTGTAGCAATAAGATCTCCTATAGCACGATCTCAAATGAAGACTAAATCAGTAGTGAACTCAACTGTCTTCCCTGATCCACTGCATGTAATCTGAGAAATCGAGAGAAGGTTAGCAGACAAAGATGGAACATACAATACATCATTGAATATACCATCTTGGATGGGAACTAAACCTTTCCTGCAGACTGGTAATGCAGTGTTATTTCCCATGAGAATGTGAGGAATAGGAGAAGCCTCAAGGATGGAGAAGACACCTTGAGAAGATGTCATATGGTGAGAAGCACCTGAATCCAGTATCCAAGGAACCTGTGAAGGAGATGTAATGGAAGCCTGTAATGCATGACCCTTTCCAAGATCTGATGTAGATGTTGAAGAGGTGGAAGAAGCTTGAAAAGAAGACCCTTGTGAGGTAGAAGAGGATGGAGAGGAAATAGTGCTCTTCTGAAGGAGAGCGTGCAAATCAGCAATCTATTTCTCATAGCCATCACATCTCTTCTGAAAACAACGTGCCTCATCATGATATCCTTTCCCACAATAGGAACAGGTAGGAGTTGTGGTCTTCTTTTTCTCCTTCTTCTTAGAAGATGATGAACCAGTAGAAGAGGGATCTGATATCTGTGTTGACTTTTGCTCCTGTGTAAGCAATGCTTGTGACTGTGAACCTGAAAGTGAATCCATTTGAGTGATCTTGGACTGTTCACGGGTTAACCGATCACAAAATATTTCAAATGAAGGCATCCTATGTCTATCACCCAAGGCATCCATAGTGGAGTAGAAAGTGGAAGAGAAGATTTGATACTGTCCCTTTAACTTTGAGAGTATCAAAAGGATACACTCATCATCTGTTTTGTTCTTCCCACATCCCTGCAAAAGTGTACGTAGAGATTTGAACTTCATCAAGAAGTCCTCAATGGTGGGAAAGCTATCAGGTGTCAAAGAAGTCAACTTTGTATCTAGCTGAAGTTCCTGAAACTCATTCACTTGGCCAAACAAAGTCTGAAATTTGAGCCAATAAGCTCGTGGAGTAGTCAAACCATCCAAGTGGAATAGTAGATTGTCTGAAATGTTCAGTGCAATCAACCCCATGGCCTCATCCATTTTGTTCCTATGCTGAAGAACCTCAAAAGCTCGTGTAAGAACAGGTTTATTCTCATCCAAACATGACCATAAACCCCTTGACATGAGAAGTCTAGTCATTTGTGCCTTCCACGTGTGGTAGTTGTGTGGTGTGAGACGAGATATAGATGGATCCGCCATTGAGAGAAAGAAGAAGACAGAAGTATAAGGGTCTTAACTGAAGTAAATTATAGAAAAGAAAGACACCCCCCCACAAACGTACAATAATATCTCCCAAATACCACAAAAAAAACAACTAAGGAAAGAAAAAAACTGGAAAGGAACTTGGATTTGTTGATGCAGAATAAGAGAAAATAGAAGCCTCTACTTTGATGCAAAAAAAAGAAGCTCAAACAAATTCAAAATCATACAAAACTAGCACCAATGTCTCTGTCTCTGAGTGAACTTTCCAACACTTCTTTCAGATCGGAAAAAGACCTCTGTATGCTCAAGTTATAGCCAAAAAACTGACTACTGCTCCAAAAATGCATTTGCTGGAAAATTACAGACAGGGGCCTAAATTTGACGGTCGTATGCCCGTCATAAGGCTGTCGCCGGAAAAAAAATTTGGTCACGGGCAAGGTGATGTCAGATGCCGAAAAAGTGACGTTGGCCCCAGGAAAGTGACATTGCTGCCAAAAAAGCCACAGAGCGGCGTGTGAGCTGTTTCCGCCGGCGGCGCAATTGTCGTCGGCGGGTTGCGACGGCCGGGCTAAGGCTTCCGCGATGGTGGCAGAGGCTACGCTATGGCTGTGGGGAGCGAAGGCGACGGCGATTGCAGAGTCACTGCTGCATCGAGCGGCCGGAGAAGGAGTCGCGACGGCGTTTGCAGAAAAAGAACCTCGCTGCGGCGTCGGGCGAGCGAACGACTGCGGTGGCGGATGCTGGAAGGATGAACCCCGCACCGGCGTCGAGCAGACGACAGGACAATGGCGGCGGTAGGATTGGTTTCGGGGTGACCGCCAGGTGGTGCTCCGGCACTGCTATGGCAGCGCCCTTTTTTTTTTAAAAAAAATTCCTTTTTCGATCGTACAGTCCATACGACGATGCCCTAGAGGCCTTAAAAAATCTCCACAAAAGCCCTGTGTCCGAAATCGAAAAATTTTATATGATTTCTAACTGTAAACGGCCTTCTGGATTCAATGGTGGCATCCATTTGGGCTGAAAATGCTCTGAAAATTTTCTCTGCCCCTGATTTGAAAAAAAATTCATAAACAAGCTAGGGTTTGTGACATCAAATCATGGCTTAAAAAACCTTCAACGAAGCTGTAGCAGGAAGGCTCTGATACCATGTAGGAGTTGAGAATCTGACTTCGATAATGCACCAAGATCACCTACAGTGCAAATAACTTGTTGAAAAAAAGCCTAGGGAGCAAAGAGCTTGAAGCAAAAAATGCACAATAATGTTTCACAATAGAAAATTAGAATTGCTATGTGAAAATGGAATGTATTACAATGAGAGAGAGACCATTTAAAAAGGCCTCATGGAAGCTTGTAGAACAAGCTGGAAGGAGGTAGAGGACAAAAATGACAACTCAGCACATATCCACAAAAAGTGGAATATGCTAAAAAAGGAGCAAACTCCCGAGTTGTCAACAACTAACCACTACATGCATTAAATACTAAATATTAAATAAATGCATTAACCTAAGTAAGCTTAAGTAATAGAATAAATTATTAATTATTAATTATTTACTCTAACATAATTAAATAGGAATTTAATTAATGATGTCTTTAGAGATAACTAAATAGGATTACCAAAGTGGTGTAATCAAATTTAGGTGTCTACATCTTCTAGTCTAGAGGCTAAGACCTTGGCAAGAATTTTGTATGATATGTATTTAGGAGTGTCCTATCTCTAATTTTTAATGAGATTTTTATCTCCCCTTGGGGATCAATTTTATGAGCCCTCGATTGATTACTTGACCTAGGGATTTTATGAGCCCTCCATTGATCACTTGATCAATTTTATGAGCCCTCCATTGATTGCTTGACCTAGGGATTTCTCATTACTAATTTTTTGGATGGAGGAGCTGATTTATGATAGAAAAGGGTTTATCAAGGAATAATGCATATTCATTAGGAATGATGGTTCTCATTTTATCCCTATCTTCTAAATCATTTTTCTATCATCATCTTCTTACCAAAAAAAATTGATAGTAAAATTAGGAAAAAGATCTTACTATATATCACTAGAGGGTGGGTATTTCTTTTTATAGAATAAGGCAATATTTTCTTATATGGCCTTTCCATTCTGCAAAGGCAATAAACATTTAGGCTACCCATACAGGAAAATAGGAAACAAATAGGGGAATCTCCAGTCTCCAATAAAAAACTTTTAGGCACTTCCAACCCAAGATAAATAGAAATTGGTCCACCCTAACATAATTATCTAGTTAGGGATTGGGGTGTTAGAGTGCTTCAATACCCTCCTAATTAGATATTACATGATGAATACTCATTTAGGATATAAAGGTTTAGGCATCCAGTGGAAAGACAAGTTATTCACTTCTTTAGATATATTTTTAGGCATCCAAAGGTGTAGTTCGGGCTCCTACTCGCACTAATGTTCCACCTCCACCTCTTGATGGTGAGGGAGGGTTACTTAATCAGATGCTTGATTCATTCAAGTCTCTTCTAATTTTTTGATGATGTATCATTTTGAGACCTTGATAATAATGTTTAATTACTTTTAGGATTAGGGTTCAATTTGGTTTACTATTTGATTAGGTTTACATGATTAGGTTTCAATTAGGACAAGAGTTAATAAATTGAATTAAGTTTTAAAGTGCTAAATTTGGTTTTAGATATAGAATTATAGTTAGATCTTTTAGATTAAAAACCAACATTAATTCAAAAAAGTTAGGTTTGAATTTTGTTTTAAAGTGTTGAATATATTATTGAGTTCTAGTTTAGGGTGATTTGGTTTAGTCGTAAGGTCAACATTTAACTTGGTTCAATCTTAGGGTAATAGTTCAATTTGGTTAATGGTTGGGGAAAGGATTCAAGGTTTGTACTGTTAAATTGGGATATATAATTAGGTTTATGATCATGGTTTAATTCAATTTGGTTTATAAGTATAATATTAATTAGTTAAGGGCCAGGGTTACCTTTCAATCTAGTTTGATATATTCAATTTGGTTTAGGGTTACCCATGAGTTAGTTTATTTTAGTGTTAAATATTAAGATATAATGCTTTGATATCACTCATTTTTTGATATTTTGATTATATCACTCCTATAGATTGATAGTATATGCGATGAATCTTACAAATATTATTTGATCTCATTACATGTGTCATGGTAATTTTTTTTAGTTTATGTACATGAGATGCTCCTATATATGGTGTTTTTCTTTTCTAATAAAATATAGTGTTATATATATAAATTTACCTAAGTACCCTTCTTGCTTATCTATGATGGACATGTCGTAAATGACATATCTCTATATGATTCTTTTGATATGATATGCATGGATAATATATATAATGAAAATTTTAAATCCTTCCTATGCAATAAATGATGTAATTAGATATATACAAATGTTTTTAGATTCACATGTACATGACATGTAGATGTAGATATGATGCTCCTCTAGGATAATTTAGTTTATCATAAATAAGGTTACAATTTTAGGGTTTGACATTTATAAAATTAGTACTCAAGGTAAGATAGGAAAGTTATTTAGTTATTTATATATTACCTGGTGTAGGTTTTAGCAAATTAAGATTAAGGTTAAGATGATAGTAAGGGTTATGATTAGAGTTAAATTCAATACAAATTCACATTATAGTTAATCCTAAATGACACCCAGCCAAGGGATCCAAAGAACTAATCAAAAGTTTTACTAAGCAAGCAATAACATACATACAATAATTTACATTTATAAAAAATATAAGAGATTGCATTCCTTAATGAGAACATTTACATTTCATTTTTAAATAATTATAAGTACTAAAAGTAAAATAAATAACACATCCACATGAAAGAATATTAACTACTTCAGTTCAATCCATTTAAATAATATATACATTTTTTCTGAATGCCACTTGGCAAATTAATTTGGAATGCACAATCATCCACTGTACATGTCACAGGTTATGAAAGGCTGAAAGAATATACATTTATAAAATCGTTTACATCATCCATTTTTGATCCATGAAACAAAGTACAATAGAATTTAAGTAAAATCATTTTAAATACTAAGTTTTTTGTTTGGATCCCTTGGCGGGGTGTTATGTGATTAAGCACTTAGTTATATATGTTTAGGGTTTTATTATACATAACTATATGGTTAGGTTGATATTATAGTTTAAACAATGAATTTAGGTCGAGGTTATAGTTTAAACAAGGTCGAGGTTATATGGTTCTAGGTTGAGGTTATATTTATTTGTAATTACATGTTTAAACAATGAATTTACATCTAATCTAATCATTCAACATTGTAATAAATACATAAATTATATACATTTCAAAACATCTAAAATAATAATTTTTTAAATAAAAATTTACGAAACTATATTCTAATTAACAGATACAAAAATTTAAACATCTACTCATTAACACTGTAAATTTACAATTTACGCACATTAAAACTGAAAAAAAAAAAAAAAAGCAATAAATTAACATACATATAAAATTGAAAATTGAAAAAAAAAAAAAATAGTACAAAACATATTAAAATACCTGGTATATCAAAAACTAGTAGCAGGGGGGTGGCTAGTAGGGCTGAAAATTGGGCTCCTGTATGCGTCTCTAATCGGGCTCCCATTTTTGAAGTCATGAAAATGACTTCAAAAATGCCAAAAAATGGGTTTAATAAAGTCTTTCAAATCAAGCACTCAATTCTAAAAGCAATCGGGTGCCCGATATTTGAGTGGCTTGGGCACCCAATCCACTTTTAAATATCGAGTACCCAATTTTTGAATTTTGGCTCGGGTGCCCGAAGCTTGATTTTAGAATCTAAAATTGGGTACCCATTTCTGAGAAGTACAATTCTGTGGATTTGACTTTCGCAGAATTGTGACCCAACTTCTTGCAGTCACCCACCATACAATAAATAAACACATAAAAGAGGCTACCAAGAAGGACTAGCCAATCAAATGCACTGCCTCTTCTCCCCATCTCCTTTTTTATCATTTAGGGAAGGTGGGTAACTTGCAAGAGGAGCTATACCCAACATAGTAGGAATGATAGCCAGTTCCAAACAAGGATCTTCTTGAGAATCATAATGTTCAATACTAGGTGTAAGTGTTAATTGTGAGGAAATAATATTAGGTAAATCAACATCAATGTCAATAGTTTCATATTCATCATTAACATCATTAGTATCATCAAGGGTATCTTCATCATCTAAATTAATCAAAATAGGATCTAAGATATGAGTAGAATCATCAGAATTAGGTAGCTTAACATCATTATTAGTAATAATTTCTTCTAACACATCATACATAGTTGTATCCAAAGAAGATCGAGATTTTTGAATAGTAGCATTACAAGCTTTAGCTTGAGCATGTTGCTTTTTACGATGTTTGTTACCAAAATAGTTACATTTTTCTTTACTTGAAATTTGTTGAGAACTAGGAGGAATAATTATAGGATCCTTCATAGGTTCTATAGGAGGATTAATAGGATTACTAGCAAACTAACAAGCAATAGGAGAAGGTTGATTAACAATTCTAGAAGCCATAGATAAAGAAGGTCTAGAATGTGTAGGCAAAAGACCATGGTTAAGATCCTTAGGAAGTAAGCTTAACTCAAGAATCGTTCACTGCTTATAGACTTGATATGAATGGAAAAATGATCAACTTGAGTAGGAAATTAATTAGGTAAAGAAGGCCTAAAGAAATCAATGGTAGCAACATCCCTAGGCCTAGAAGTATGATAAAAACTATGATTAACCATCTTCACTTCATCATCATAAAAAAAACTTAAGACATTTATGAATAGGTGAAGCAACAAGATGCATAGCATTTAACCATGGTAAATGAAGATTAGCTTGAAATTGATTAGAAGTAGGAACAACAACAAAGGTGGTGTTCACAATCTTTCCACAAAGTTGAACTGGTAAATCAATAGAAGCAAATGATGGATAAAGAAAACCATTGCAAGTTTGAATCCATACATCCAATTTATCATAAAAATAACATTGCAAAATTTTCATAAAAATATTTTCTTCTATAATAGCATTGACTAAGGAAGTAGGATCAATAAGACAATCACGATTAGGTATTTCAGCAATCTTAGCATAAATAAAAAGGGGACCATCATGAGCTTTAATAGTCTCAAAATCATCAAAGGTAATCAAAAGTTCCTGTAATCATTTTTTCTTAGGTTGTTATCAAGTTTTAGGTTGAGGCTTCAATTTATGCTTAGGTTTCAGTTGAGGTAGAGCTAAAACTTGAGATTAAAGTAGAGGTTGAGATTGAGGTGGAGATACAGATTGAACCACTTGATTAACCATGTAATTAAGATCATCCATCTTTGAGCCATACACAATATCCATAGAAGATGACTAAGCAATAGTATTAGTATCATGTGTAGGTAAAGGATTCACATAGATTTGAAAATTTTGATTAGGAGGAGAAATAGACTTATTTCCACTACCATCAAAATTATTAATGGATAAAGCATTAGAATCAATTAAGTCATTAACCTTATGTTTTAATGAATAACATTTCTCAATATCATGACCATTCTGGGGATGATATTGATAGAAAGATTTTGGATCAAAAGATTTAGCCACAATAATAGTAGGTAAAAGAGGATGAATAGGAGGTAAAATAATCATATTAGCAGTTAACAAACTATTCATAATAGAATGTAAAGATTCAAAGAGAGGAGTAAACGTACGATTCAATCAAAAAGCAGTGGATGCAAAAGTGGCATTGTGAGATGCAACAACTTGATCAACAACTACATTTTCTTGTTTATTTATCTTGACATAGTTGTTAAAATTTTGAACTTTATTTGGATTAGGAGTAGCATCACATTTATCAATAGGAACAAGAGCCATTAGATTGGTGCTCTCAAATTGACTCACTTGTAATTGATAATGATGAAGCACTGCACAAAGTTGTTGAAAAGAAGTAAATTCTATAAGAAAAATCTTATCTCTAATATCCTTTTCCAAATTTGAAATAAACATACGTTGAATATCAATATTAGGAACAAGATAGAAAATCTAAGCACGCAAATGCTTAAATCTACCAATAAATTTAATCAATTTTTCTTTAGAGTTTTGTTTACAATGCATCAAATCAATCAAAGACACTTACAAGCTAATGTTGTTTTAAAATTGTTGAATAAATGCATTAGCAAGTTGAGGAAATGAATGAATAGAATAAGGGGTCAAAGAACAAAACCATTGTAAAGCCTTGTCAAGAAAAGTTTGAGAAAAAAACTTTGCTAAAATCCTATGATCATGAGCATAATCACTACAAAGGGTTTGAAATATTTTAACATGATGAATAGGGTCTCCCTTACCATTATAATTCTCAAGATGAGGCATATCAGCTTGTTGAGGAATGGGAGTATGAATAATATCCTGAGACAAAGGAATTCCCATGTCACAAGTAGGGATACTAAACTTGTTTTGAGTTAAAGAGGCAAGTTGTTTTTGTAAAGATGATGTAGTTTGAGCCAAACTGATAATTGTAGAATCATGAGAAAAAAGAGGAGGAATAGCAACATTAAATACACTAGGTAAAGTGTAAGAAGTTGTGGAAATATAAGACAAAATTGGAGAAACATGAGGAACTATAGTTGGCATAGGAGTAGAATAAGTAAAAGGAATATTATGATAAGAATGCTGTGATGTAGGAAGAAGCACAAGAGAAACACTCATAGGAATAGATGGAACTGTCACAATCACCAAGGAAGGAGTGTAAGTAGGAACACTAGGAAGAGGAACAAAAGAAGGTTTGACACTAGTGATAGGAGGAAACAACCCTAAAAATTGAGCTTCTTGAGCTAAAGGTTCAACATTAGAATGAACAAGGTGAGTAATACCACGCAACAGATTAACACATTGGTCACTATCATGAAGAACTTTCTTAAAAGATTCTATACTTGAATATAATCTTGATTGTGGTTTTCTTGAAGAATAAAATTACCCATTTTATCAAGTTTGTTTAAAATATATTTTGGACTTGTTCAGGAGGAACTCTTAAAGCATCATCCTCATCATGAGATGAATGAGTAGATTTTTTCTCCATGAGAGTATTAGAATTAGGAAGAATCAAAGTCTCATCCAAAATCCTCAAGAAAGGAGGAGAAGATTTCGGCTCAAAGGTACCCATAAGTCTATGACTCCATCTAACCCTAAGATTAGAAGTAGGACTAGAAGTAATAAAGCTCATAAACCAATGCAAAGAAAATGAAATAAACTATAAAACAACAAATTTTTTTTTATTTTGAAAGAGAGTTTGCAATTTTTTTTGTATTTTTAAATCTAAAATCCAAGCTCGCATAAACTAAATCTAATCTTAATGCAAGAAAAGACCTAATGAAATGAAAATAAATATAACACCAAAAAGCTTAATAGGGCATCTAATTCCACAAAAGAAAAGAGGGTAAGCATGTTGGGTTCACCAAAATGAATAGAAATAAAATGGAAAACCCTCTTTACAACACTAATTTTCAAAAGAAATGGTCCAAATCAATTAAACACAAGAAGGTGTCCAATGTAGAAATGGATAAAGTGATGAAAAATAGAAGGAAAGAGGGGGTTATGATGGATCTTTCTATTATGGGAGAGTATATACCAAAAACCTAAAATAGATGAAGAAAAAATACTCACCTTGAATATGGAAAATATTATTTTCTAATATCTATATGTAGTTTCTAGAAAATCTACAACCAATTTTGGACTGGAAATGTCGAGATAGAGAAAACCCAAAAATATTTTATCCTTTAAAGGTCTTTAAAGGGAGGTCGACCTTGACTCTATTAGTAGGGCACAATCTTACCTCAGGGCACAATTGTACCCTAGAAATTTGACCTTGACCTACATTGCCCCAACAAAATTTATGTTCATGGATCTCGCAAGTTTGATGAAAAGAGTATCTGAATCTACTCTCTAATTCGTTGTTCCACACCTATATCTGCAAGAAAAATGATTATTTTTGTTGATTGAGGGGTTTGCCTCAGTCAAATCCCAATTTGGAATTGACCTTGAAATATAATTGAAATAATATATATGTATAAACAAAGTAAATGAAACAATTCACCTTGCTTATGTGGAAATCCTTGTAGAGGATTCAAATCTGTGAATCCACAAGTACAAATGCTCCAAATGTATGTAGAACATATTTTGGATGTCTCAAATCAATATCATCAGATCTTAAACACCAATCTTGAATGTATCTTTACATAGAAGAAGGCTTAGATGGATGTGGATGAAATCTTCAACAAGAGGGCTCCATAGAGATTTAATCCTTCAATGGCTAACAATGGATCCCCTTCATGAATTGGATGCTTGAACACTTGAATGCTTGATATAACTTCACTTCATAAATTGATTGTAGGTAGATTTTAGAAAGTGGATGCGCACATGAAATATGGATGTTATGTCTTAGAGAAAATGAGGGAAGAAGGCTTCCTTATATTGAGATCTAGGGCACTAACTCCTGGAGAAGGTCAACATAGGAGCATTAAATCTCATTTAACCTTAACCCTTAGGAATCGACCTAGACTAAATATAATATAAGATTCTACCATTCTGAAACCCAAAACAATCAACCTAAAAGTGGGAAAAGAAGCTTTCCAAAGCCTAAGATCTCGAAACTCCCAAAATTAATAATAGGAACTAGGGGCAGTGATGAGGTTGACCCTACTCTAGGTTAGCATAGAGGTTTTCCTTGACCTAGGTCAAGGTTAAGGTCAACCTTGACCTAGAAGGTCATCCTTGACCTAGAGGCAAAATTCCTTAGTTTCACATAGTAGTTTGTTAGAAATAGGTTGGAAATTAAGAGAGAAAAGTAGAACAAGGGGAAAACTACCAAATTCATACAAAGACCCATTCAAGGTGCTTGACATGACCCCAGACCACTTACTCGGAGAGATAAATGCTCTTAACATTAAAGTGCTTCCATTTTAAGATGATACACCTCTATGTCCATAAATGTTGAACCATCTACAAGCATTCGAATACTTTCATCTCAACTTCTATTGTGTGTATGGTAATCAATTTATTATACCAAGCTACTACACCTGAATAATCATTTAAGATGTAGAATAATGGGGATGTAACAATGAACCTTGTGAGGTACCTTTTTTCACTTGATCATCTTGATATCTTCTCGTATGGAATTCAGGGAATTATTTTGCATATTTGTATTCTTTATGATAAATAACATGATCTTCAAAACAAGCATTTATTATTGATACTCCATTCTAATATGTTTCATAGTGGAACATAATTCTTAGTACAAGCAAGGGAGAACATTTGATGGTGGTAACAGAAACTCACCTATAAATCTACGGCAAAAAATATGTCATTAGTATAGATAATCTTAATGCTACATGTTTGACCTTTTATAGACTATAATGACATATATGAAAGACCTTAGCATACATGACATTGTTATGTTGGATAAACTATGAACATAACCTTCAAATTCACCAAAAATAATACAACAGAGAGAAGATTTCATTGAGATCATTCATAAAGGGTCATGTTTAACTTCTCAAGTAGATTTATATCATGGATGGCCTCAATGGAATCCTCAACATAATCATTATCATCATCATCAATAGTAGCAATAGCTCCAATACCAAATGTGTCATGGATCAATGCATTTGTACCATCATCTTCAAGTGTGTTCTCTGGTGCATGATCATCATTTTCTATGGGATCATGATCTTCTCTATCAATACTCACACCTCCATGTTCCTCCATATTTACACCTCCATGTTCCTTTAAAATGTGGTAGTCCATATCACATACTATTCAATGGAAATTAACCTATATAAAAAGGATGATAATCAAACCCCCCTTCCATGGTTCATATGTATATTAATTGCAAAAGCAATATAACCAAAAACTTACCAATTGATGATAATAAATCCCTCTTCAATGTAACCATTCTCCCTACAATGTCTCTTAGTTATTTTGATTTTGATTCTTCTTTTCTTTAAGTTGTTACAACTCTTGCAAGGACAATAACATTTTTCATTGCCTTCTCTTTGAAAGTTAGACAACAATCTAGTGATTGTCTCCCTATTTTGATCAAAATCTCTTGTATTATCTTACATGATCCTTCTTCACAAAAATAACTTATTCTTGTACCCTTATTGAATTGGTTGTACTTTCTAGATCTATCATTGATAACCATTTCAACATACACATTTATATTAGAGAGAAAACCTTGAAAAAAATGGGCACGGTGTTCTTAATGTTTATATCTGCACATATGGTTTTGAAAGAAAAAGATTAGTGTACTTAATGTTTATATCTAGAAAAAAAATGGACGTATTGTACTTAATGTTTATATCTACACATTGGTTTTGAAAGAAAAAATTAGTCTAATTAATATATATATATATATATATATGTGTGTGTGTGTGTGTGTGTGTGTAAAAAAAATTGGACATGTTATACTTAATGTTTATATCTACACATGTGATTTTGAAGATGTTAGAATTATTGAACAAGTTAGTCTTTTAGAACCTATTTTGTGTCTAGTAATTATGATAATATAATTACTATTATAACTAGGTTTAGATCATCTAGTATTGAACACTCTTCCCTACCTTTACTCCTTTCCTCCTCTATCAATACACATTGAAGCATACAAAATCTCTATCACCACCATGTCTTCTGGACCATTCAAGTGTGCAAAATCCAAAATCTTTTATTCTTACATGTTTCATTTGTGAATGGTCCATCCATTCAGGCATGCAATATTTATATCACCACCTCAAATACTCTTCAATATCTGTATATAGCCATATTCAAAGAATTTATTAATTGGAAAAAATTTATTCTTAGATTTTGTCTCCAACCAAGAATGCTCATTAACTTCTCTCTTTCTTGTAATAGATATGTAGTCTTCAAAGTCATTAATCACCTATTGTATAAGAGCATATACCTCTAATCACTATAGAAGCTAGTAGAATAGAAATAGAAAATTAGCAATATACTTTCTATTTTCCATTTGGTATGTCAATTGGAATATATCATCTGATTTATATTGATGCATATGTATTCATACGTACTTCATGTCTGACATGGAATCTATATCTATAGTGGAAAAGGTTGTACAAAGAAAACCATTGTAGATGACTATATTACCACACACACTTGTTGACCATATTACCACACACAGCTATTCGATTAATACTCTTGTAACTTCATTTGAATTGCCTTCTTAGCAATACTCATTCTTTGTCACTATATGAAAACTCCACATGTCATCCTTTGTTTTGTTCAAAATATGGATTGCTCCTTAATTTATTAGTATTGGTAGATTCTCAACATTCAAGATTATTTTTTTGAATTATTAAGTCTCCAACATCTAGATTATCAGGTTTTATCTTAATTTATTTATCATCTCCATTACTTAAATATCTTTGTCTTGTGTTTCTAAATATTTGTGTTGCTCTTAATTGACCACATAAATCAATGGTGTTGTACTTTTGAAACTCTTCATACTAGATGATGTGGCATTTGCATATTATTAGTTAATACATGTCTCTATACTCATTTCTTATTAAGTTATATTACTCTATATAATTAACTCACTAACTACATTTCCATTAACTTTGTATTTTTTAGTGACTGAGAAAGGGTGGATGTTTATTCATTGTTCTAACTATAGTCTTCTATAACATTATATACATACATTATAGTCTTCCATTGCATAATTAACACAAGCATACATTATAATATTTTGCGAGTTAATTAATCACATCACCATATATTATAGTGTTCCTTAAATGACATTCTCTCCCAATCTTCATTTTGTTAACTATATACTATATTTAATGATTTGGATTATTGTCCCTATTATTATTTTGTCATTGTCAAATGTTCCACTTTGTCTTTTCTTGTACTTGTTTTATCAAGATATATATAATTTCAATTGGTATCAATCTTTATCTTCAATGTAGGGTTCACCTCATTTTATGTAGTCATTGGCTTCTTTATTGTATACACCAATCAATATCTATTAAGTCATCTTCATCCTTCTTCACACATCCTAATTTTGATATCTACATAATCATCCTTTGACATTGGTAATTGTTACACTTACAATTGTGTCTTTCTTGTGGAACCCTTTGAAATAGATGACAATAAAAATCTCTTGAATGTCTTTGACATCAATGAAAATGTTTCCATCAAGTTGATTTTATCTTGAGTAGAATAATGTGTTAGAGTGTAAAATTTCCAAACTACAGGGAATGAAAAAACTTGCACAATCCAGGGACACTACTGCAGAAGAACAGGTATAAACACAAAGTGATCCTATTGGGATAACCACCAAGGTAAGGGAAAATACTTAAGTCCTAGACATTCCTCAAATAGGAAAAAGTCAATATTTAGGAAGGGGAGACATCGACCTTGTTTTTGATAATCCCACAAAGATAAAAACTTGTATCACAGAGACCTTGAAGAGAACATAAATCTCTTTGGAGAGAGAAATCATATCTTTGATTCCCAAATGTTTGTTAGTGTTTCCTTTCCCCGTTAAACATTGAGATCCTACTATAGATGTAGGGAATTCTACTATACATGGAAGGAAGATTGATAGCTTCCTTTATAGCAATTAGACCTTGCAACAAATTTAACAAGATTGAAGATACAAAAACAGAGGGTGCAACACCAATGTTATTAAAACTAAGACTAATCTAATATTAAGATTGTGACTAATATTCATATGAAAATGCAAAGTTCTCCCACCTTGATAATATATCAATTATTTTAAAATGTCATGAGATGATATGCTTCAAGGCAAGACCTAAATTGCCAAATTGAGACCTTTGGTGTGCAATCTAATGGATGGAATCCTTATTTCTAGAAAGTTGACTTAACAAGGCAAGGGATTTGAAATTCAAATTAAAAGCATTGGATGGCAAGCATAGTTCTATACAAAACCTATTAGCACAATTATATAAGGTAACCTCATATTGTGGCATAGTCATAAGGTAGTAAAATCTTTGAGAAATGGGTCTTGACTCAATACTAATTTGAAGTCATTGGAGTGTAGAAAATAGGAGTGATAGTTACATAATCAAACTCAAATAGTACTTTAATGGAGAGAAATTGTGCTAAAATCTATACACTTACAATATTGGTGCAAATTTGCATGAAACTAAGGTAGAGTTCTCTTTCCTTGATAATATATCAATGACTAAAATGATTGGAGATGATATCCTTCAAGACAAGACCTAAACTTGCAAATTGAGACCTTTGGTATGCAAGCTAATGCGTGGAATCATTATTCATATAAAGTTGACTTAACAAGGAAAGGGATTTGAAATTAAAATTAAACACACTGGATGGTAAGCATGGTTCTATACAAAAACTATTTGCACAATTCTATATAGGGAACCTCATATTGTGGCATAGTCCTAGGGTAGCAAAATCCTTGGGAAATGGGTCTCGACTCAATACTAATATGAAGTCATTGGAGTGTAGAAAATAGGAGTTATAGTTACATAATCAAACTCAACTAGTGCATCAATGGAGAGAAATTGTGCTAAAATCTATCCATTTACAACATTCTTGCAAAGTGACATGAAACTAAGGCATAAAGATGTAGTATATACACTTTGATCCTCTACAATAAGAAAGGGCCTACTTGTTTGTATTGTAAAGCAATATGTAAGGACCACAACTTCCATCAATAGAATATTCAACTAATGTCTACTATAAAGAAAAAATGAAGGCGAGATAATTCATCTCCATCTTGAGGCTGCATATTTTTCAAGATTTTTGACAAAATACATCTCCAAGCTCTTTATCAAAGACAAATTTGTGATGATTTTGACTCATATTTAGTCAAGTTTTCATCATGAATAATCATTTTTTCTACTTCAATTACAGTGGTGTGTTTAAGTAAAACAACATTTTATGCTAATCTAATGACTTATATAAGAAATGTTAACATGGTAAAAAAAAATAGTTCGAGTAGCAACTACCATCATTATAGAGAACATCACAAGTACTCTTCTGCAAGAAGGTTTTATAGAGGATATTAGGAAGCATAGAGAAGGTTAAATTTATTTTTTATTTTTAACTTCAAAATCTAGGGGAAATATGAAAAAGAGATATATAACTGCTTCAAAGCATATTAGCAAACCTGGTTTGAGAATCTACCCTAATTCTCAAGAAATTCCTAAAGTTTTAGGTGGAATGGGGATTGCAATCCTCTCTACTATGCAAGGAATAATGACCCAAGGAATAAGATGCAGTATATACACTTTTAAATCTTCTGCAATAAGAAAGGGTCTACTTATTTGTGTTGTAAAGAAATATTTGAGGACCACAACTTCCATCAATAGGATATTCAACTAATGTCTACTATAAATAAAACATGAAGGTGAGACAATTTATCTCCATCTTAAGGCTATAAATTTCTTCAATATCTTTGACAAAATAATGTATATATCTAAACTCTTTATCAAAGAAAAATTTGTTGCAACCCTTATGTGGCATGGTTCTGACTCATATTTAATCGAGTTTTCATCACGACTAATATTATTTTCTACTTCAATTATAGTGGTGTGTTTAGGGAAAAAAAGATGAAAGAAATGAAGATATAAGTCACAATATAGGATTATAAATAAAAGGATGAAATCCTAAAGACTGGAGAATATTTTTGTCTTGATGTAGAAGTCGAAGCTTTTTATATTGAAAAAAAGTTCATTAAAAAATATTACAACATTTCTAGAAGTCATAAAACAAGCAATGAACACAGAGATGGGCAGCAACATGAAGCCAACATCATACACATGAGTCCAATAAAAGGTCAATGTCATAGAGACAACAACAAAACTAGACTAAAAGAAGCTACACATTGACTAGTCCAACTACTCACCAATTGGAATTATAATATCTATGTTCACTTTATTAGCCATCTGATTCATGTTTACTAAATATTTTCAATGTAAGAATGCCCATAGATTAAATAGTTTGCTAACACACAGTCATACAGCTTCTAAAATCTTGGCCATCCCTTCTTAATTTGTTTCTAGTTGCTCAATTTGATCCTCCAAAAGGCAAGATAGATTTTTTGCTAAAAAAAATAAGGTTAGATTAAAGTATTTGATATCAATTCATGACATTCATAAAAAAGTATAAAATCTCAAAATACCACTAAAAATTTTTCTTTCCATAATTATTTCATGATAGTAAGGTAAGATGTCTTCAAAGAAACATTGTGAGAAACTGATAATCCAAACAAGGAAGCTTTCCAAGATAGTAAACATCCAAACACCATAGGTATAGAAGTGACAATTGTAGACCATGCATTACAAACAAGTGTCTAGCAAAGGAAGACAAAGTTGATGAATAGTGTTTATTAATGGAAAACATTCAATAAAGCTAATAAGATGTCCTCTTTTCCATTAGAAGTTGATAGTGTAATAATTTTTTAAGCCCACTTAAGTTCAAATTCTCAGTTTTGATTAATTATTTTGGTCAATGTGTATGCTCAACACGTACCCAAATTTTACTTGATTTATAAAATGTGTGTCAAGGGCTTACAAAAAATCTAATTTTATTTGGCCTTTACATCATGTAAAAAGAAACAATAGATGGAGTAGAATGTGTGCTACATTAGAACAAGGATCTATGCCTTTTAGGGGCTCATGGCCTCATCATGCAAATACTCCAACTCTTAAGAAGGATTACAAGTGTAATACCTATTCAGACCTTTTACACTATTGTTTATTGGAGCTCATATGGGGTTATGTGTTCTTCTCCTCCAACTAAACCCTAAATTAGTCTCCCTTGTGGAGTTATTTATAGACCACATAAATGGGATGTTTCCCCATGTTTCCCCCATGATAAAATGAAACCATGATGCCTAAGGATGTCATAGTTTACACACACAGATTATAATTCATTTAGAGGTTTGTAGGGGTTGTTATGATATAGTGTGCTATGCATGCAATGATTGTCCTCGCCCCCATTTTTCCACCCCCTCTTTGACTAAACAGTGAGTCTTGTAACAAGAAATGAAACTATCCAAGATAACTACTTTTGTTCCATTGAATAAATCTTTTATTTAGTGCAAAAATCTAGATTCTATAAATAAATATTCATTTTACTTCTTCCATGATGAAATATGGCATGTGATTGTAGAGCACTATTAAGATGTGGAATTTATAGTAACCAGTATTGAGAAAATACCTTAACAAACTAATTTCTATTTCATATGTAATACTAAGGATTTTTTTTTTGTTTTGTATAATCCTAGCTTCCATAATGTACTATTGCTAGTGTTTTTGGTTAAATCAATGTAATTTTTGCATTCATAAGGTTAATTGAACAGTGTTTTTCTTTTCCTTCATTTAGTTATCTACAACCAAGTGTTTGAATGAATTATTGTTGGTTGTTTGAGGCTTGAAAGTATTTATTTCAGCATTGTTGTGTTTGATTGTACCATACAAAAAGAATGATCATGCGTGTTCCAATCAGTTGTAATAGTCTTCATTTCAGCATTTTTGTGTTTGACTGAACCACAAGGAAGAAAGAACATATGAGTGTTATACAATTGCAATAGTTTAATCACTACAAGACCTAGACTGAAATTCTGTGATAAAAACAAATCCTTAGTTTAGAATTGAAGGTGTTACTGAGTTTTTAGCTCATCATCAAGAAATACCATACAATCAGCATTAATTTTAACATCTTGTTGTAAATCAGCATGTTGACGTGTATTTTCCTTCATGTCTAGGTGTAATGTAGCAATAATGAGAAGGATAGAATAGATACTTCATGTTTAGTTTCTTCTATCTACTAGTTATGTAGAATGGATACATGTTCTTATTTCTTCGACCATTAAATTTGGCTCTATAAGTGCTTGTCCAAGCGACTTGTTTTTCCACATTTAATTATGTGGTCTAGATAATGCATATGTGTGTATAACAATGCCTATTTGGTTTTACTACATATGTGTATATGTGTAGTGTTATTTCCATTCCATGTTATATTTGTGATTAGGCTGCTAGGCACATGGTTGCATTTAGTATGTTTCACGACTACACCATATCCATCCAATCTATTTTATTCTGAGAAGCTAGGCTTCTCATGCCAATTTTGGGGCATTCTTCATGTTAGGAACAATTCTAGGGTAGTAATCACTTAGTAGTTGGTGATGTAAAAGAGTCTGTGCCACACTCCCATCTCAGATAGCAAATGGATGACATCCTATGGCTTTGGAGATAGGTTACACTGAAGGTCATGATTGGAATGGATAAAGTTAGCTTTTATTGCATTTTCATCCTTGAGATGAGTTGTTCTATGTAATTGTATAAAAGGGCAATGTAATTTCTGGAAATTGATGTAAATACATTTCACTGTAGCTAATTTATGTTCGACCACCAACTTGGTTATGTGGTAATTAGTTTTATATTATCTCCGACATAACTTTATAATGTGTCAATCTGATTAATCATCACCATCATGATGTAATTTTTAACATACTTTGAGTATTCTAAAGATCTAAAATTTGCAAATTAGCACCTTATGTTATGCTGAATTTACTGACAACTATTGGTTATATTAAACAATTAATGGATAATGAGTCTTGACTTTTCTACATTAGTTATGATAGGTTCTTTTTTTATTTTTTTGCAATTTGTTGATGTGGAAATTTTTAAGTAGGACATGGTTCTTACATATTGGAGTTATCGGAGAGCATTGAAGAGGTAAAGAGATTTATTAAGGCTCTCTTTAGAAAGGATATGATGGTTGGGTTGAAATCAATTTTGGAATTGGCCATTTTTAGGATAGGATCTGACATCAATGAATGCTTTGAGGATGAGGATGATGCTCAAGGATTTGGATCGGTGCTATTTTTGTGCTAGTGGGTAAAGTGGATAAAATTAACTATATTAGAAATGAGGTTGTTGCATAGAAAAGGGTCAAATAGGAGATTGCCTGTAGTGCCTCTCCCATTTGACTTCTGTAAGTCATCTTGATGGATGCAACCTTGCTGATCTTTTGTTGTGATGGGATCATGATTATGACCCTAAGTGGTCTACACCATCGAGGTGTTTGGATTTATGTTTCTGTATCAGTTGCTTTGATTATGCTTTTGACTGATCTATGAGATTATGATGTGATTTATAGTTCACTGAGGTTTGTGCCATTGGTTACCAAAATTGATGTGGTATCATGAGGTTGTTTCATGATTACCTTGAGATGTGTGCAGAGATTGCACTATGTACTATTACCATGCTACATGGGACTAGGTTCCTATAGTAGTGGTTAGTCATGTTTATGACTATGGTTGTTTTTGTGTTTTAAATGCCTTTTTAATGCAGAGTAATCAATCATTATTAAATGCTTAAGTAATTAGAATGGAGTGTTCATGGTGGATTATTTGGTTGTATGTTGTAGACATTTACCTTGTTATATTTTGATCTGAGAGATATATGTTCTTATGTGATGCTTTATATTTGAGAGGACCTAAGGGTCAGATGTTACACCTTGATTCCAGTATCATAGATTTTATACTACTATGTTGTTCAATTGATCATATTGCATGACGATGCCATTTTGAGATGATAGTGTGTTTTATGATGATATCTAGTTATCTGGTATTTGGACATACCTCTGATTATGTTATGTGATGGATTTAATGCATTTATTGCTTTGGCTATGTTATTATATGCAATTGCACTTGATCGTATTGTTTAGTGTGCAGGATTTATATCCCTGGCAGTGGCACATGAAGTTAGTGATTCAGCCATTCATATTTTACCAATGTCGTCCTTATATGGTCGATGTATCCTTTATTAAATATTTAAACTAAACCTTTCAGTGATTATTAAATCCAAACTCATTTGCATTATGTGATTAAACCAATAAGTGTGTCTGTGAATTTAGAGGTTCGCATTGTTGTGAAAGTCATTAAGGAGATTTATGTATTTTTGGGCTTTTTAATTGAATTATTTTAATTTTTGGCAGCTTTTCCATAGATGAATTCCTATTTATAGGAATAGCCTACTTTCATCTGGGTCGATTTGAGGTTTAACTAGGTTAGCTGGTTATTTGCCCTAATCAATTATTCACTCGAAAAGTGAATAAGTATCCAAAAAGGAATTTAATTCCTCACTTCTCACTTTTGAATTAGAAAGTTGGAGAGTAAAACCCAAAATCCTCTTCATGAGGATTTATTGTTTTGTTCGTTGTGGGAGCTACAGGCATGGGATCATCGTGAGGTTGGGCTCGTTGGATCCAGCTCGGGGAAAATTAGATTGCTGCAATTTTTAGCTACTTCTACGAGATATTTATTTTATGGTTCAAATTCTTGTTTTGCCCTTTTGGCTGTGAGGTAGGGCTTTCCCATTTTATTGTTTCGACTTTGTTTCTACTTCTATTTTTGGTATCCATTTGTTTGGAGGTTGAGAACTGGTGTTCCCCTCCGTTTTTGTATGCTAGTTCTACTCGGCTGGGCAGTTATGAACATTTTCCTATTTTTCGGGATGAGGGTTTGGAATTTTGCACCGTTATGCTGGCCATTTTTGCATACGGTGTTCGATTCCTTTTATTTTTTGATTTTTGGGGTTTTTGAATGCAAAGGCCAAATGGGTTTTAATTTTGGAATTTTTCTAAAATTTGGGGTTTTTACCTCGTTTTGCATGCCACCCTATTTTCTCAAGATTTATTGACACAATGTGGGTCGTAGAATTGGATGATCTATTTGGATATCAATCGAACCACTTCTGTACTTTTATGTTACATTGGGATGCGTGTTGCATCTGTACTCCCAACGTTGCATTCGGTTGAGTGATTTTATACCTGTTATTGTTTATTTTAGACCTTTGCTTTTGTTTCATGAACGCTAGGATTTGTGTAGAATCCATACTCTTGGATTGAGGACGGTGGAGTGAGTTCATGACTTTTGGTCTTGTTACATCATTGGGATTTGTGTAGAATCCATACTCTCAGATTGAGGCTGGTTGAGTGATTTTATGATGTATGGTTTTATTGGCTTTGGGATTCGTGTAGAATCCATCCTCTTGAGTTGCTTTCGGTTGGATGTTTTCTTTTGCATTATGTTCTCATCCTATCCTTTTGTTATGATCTTTGTGATGGTGGTGCACCACACACGAGAACGTGCGCGTACATTTGTCGGGTGACTTGCGAGGCCCAATCTTCTATGGTACTTTCAAAAGTTATGATCATTGGGGTTGGGATGGGAGTATGCATGCCCACAGGCACTTGTCATAGGATGAGAATGGGTAGAGTAGGGTAGCATGTGGAGGGGGCTTCTATCTCGCAGCTCGATGTTCATGGCACTGGAGGTTAGCAGAGGGAGCTTTATATAACTAGTAACTAAATAAATGTGTGAATGGTAATAAAACTTAAGATAATAAAATGGTACTTTTGTGTATTGGCCTTCCATTGAGGGAGTTGAGCTACATGGTGTATTGGCCTTCCATTGAGGGAGTTGAGCTTGGGCCTTTTGATTCCAAGCCTCTCTCCATGATGTCAGCCCCTACTTAGTAGCCTATTGAGTGTCTGACCAGGACCTGTACTCCTTACATTGTCTTACGTTCTTGGTTTCAACCATCATACTATCTAGCACGAATGTTAGCCTTGGATGTTGTGCTTTATGTGTGTTTGTGGTTAGATCTTTATCTCCATCAGCACAATGAGTGTGGACCTATAGGCTCCACATGGTTGGAAGGCATAGATACCTTCACCACTGTTAGAGACTGGTGTACAAAGACGGTCTTGTCCTAGTGCAACTGTTTCTGGATGTTTTCACTTGATGCTTCGGGTTTTGAAGTATGTTTTCTTGTGATTTATGCTTTGATTGGAATGCTTGGTATCATGTTTAGATGATGTTAGTTTATTTGACGCATTCCCATATTATGATTTTTAGCATATGATTAGATGATGTGAATTGTTGTAGTAGCATATCTATTGCTTATTGATGTTTAGCATGTGATAGGTGATGTTATCTTCTGTAGGATTATCTTATGCTTTGCTACTAGCATGTTAGATTTTCTTATGCTTATATTGTTGCATGTTTTAGCGGTGACATCCTTATTAAAATAGTACTGACAATTTGGTCGGTGGCTTGGGATGTTACGTGCGGGGGATGGCTAGGATCCGTGATGGTCTTATGATGCTATTTACAGTTGGGAGGAACCATGTACTTAGTTTGTTTGTTCAGTTCATTGTGATGTTTCTTATGTTCATTGTGATGTTCCTTTCATTATTTTTTGCTATAGTTTTAGATGGATAGATGTATCTCCATCTTGGCATCTTGTTATTTTTGCACTCGAGTGTTCGCTCCTCAAATTGTGGTTCTGGTACTCCCCAGTGTGGAGGTTCTAGCTCTATTTGGTTTAACGTTCTTCCTTTGTAGTCTTCTTGTCTTTTCTTGGGCGATAATGTGTCAGCATGGTGCGATACAATAAAGTGTCACACACCCATTTGAACTCTGTTGTGCACACCCTGAATGTGTCACACACCTTTTGGAGTTTTGTCGTGCAATACTTCAACAGTATCACACTCCCTTTGAAGAAATGTCGTACGATACACTTCTAGTATCGCATGCCCTTTGGAGAAGTATCACCCAATCCCTGATTATTTTGCCTTCCTTGTGGAGAAATATCACACAACATTGGTAAAGTATCGCATAGTGTTGATAAAGTGTCGCAAGGTTTTTATGAAACCTGCGCGGGTGGGCAGTGGGCACTTTTCGGTCCAATCTAAACTTTTTAGGGATGGTTCAAGGTACCCTCTTAGGTGTTCTTCAATCCCTTGGTGTTTCTTTTTTATTTTTGTTGTGTGTGTTTCTGTAGTCAGTCTCTTAGGGTTTGAAATATATCATTTAATACTTAAGATATATTTTAATATATGCGATGAATCTTTTGAGATAGGTTTCAGATCTCTTGGAGACAAGTTATGGATTCTAGGAAATTTTAGGGCTTCAGAAATACAGACTTAGCCAATTTTTAGGGCTTCAAGATTTCAGGCTTAGCCAAATTTTGAGATTCTGCATTTTACCCCAGCTTGGTGTTTTGTTGATGAGTGGTTGTTTCTTGAGCCCTCATCTTTTTTGTGGTGGTTGTTGGCTTTTGTTCGTGTGTGTTAGTTGGTAGCGGCATTCAGAGATTGGTTGGTTGTCGGGATTGTGGTGAAGTCTTCCATTGTGATCTTTGTGATCCCCATATGATGTTGTCATGTGCATTCATACTTGTAAAAAAAAATATCTTGGCTTGATTTGAATCCTTGTTTCCAAGGATCTCTGAGCGAGGCATTACATTGCCAAGCATGAAAGGAATGTAGTTGGAATTGCATACATGTATTTGATGTCCATGTGCCTCAATAGGGAAGAAGTCAAAGGGTATATAGAGGGAACAGATCAAAAGAACCATGATGTCTGGTGATAAAAATGGGGGTTTTTTTGAGAGAACTAGTTTTGTTGATATTATGTTTTGTTTTTAGTAAATATTATGACCACTGTGGAAATGACTAAAGAGTGATTATAAGCTTTCACAGCTAGGAAGGGATGCAAACAAGTTTTTTTTTTGTTAGTACAATATTGTATGAGAAATAGGTTATTAAGGAACCCATGCATAAAAAAGAACAATTCAACATAGTCAAAAGTGGAGGATTCTAGGCTAAAAAGAAATAGACTATGGGTAATTTTTGGAGAGTTTTTATGCTACCCAATTGGCGAAATCAAGGAAATGATGGAATGATAGGATAGCCTAGTATGAGAAATGCAATTTGAATGTTTCTTGCAAAAAAAAATCCTTGAATGCAAGTTTGGTGTTCAAATATGTAGAAGTAGTAATGTAGCTATAGGAAATTGGATATGAGTGATATCAACATTAGGCCATACTAAGGGAGGGGTTCCGTGAGGGGGGCTTCATGATCTATTATTATGGAGTGGAAGGTCTCATGATGTGAAAAATATGGTACAAGATTAATTGGCATATTCTCCTTAAAAATAGCAATCCCTACTTTTTAGCGTACAAATTTGAGCAAGTGGAAAAGGTGGGGGCTAGAAATTGGCCCACCAGCTTAGACTTTTTGTCTACCACTTATCAATCATATGTATTTTTTAAGTATTATCAATATTATTTTTTAATTATTTAATCATGTCAATTTTACAATGTTGAATACAACAATTCATGAGACCACCGACTTCCACCTCCATGGGATTGCACCCTAACTTAGCCCATTTTGAATGTAATGAGCTCAAGGTGTTAGAAGTTCAAATATGTTATAAATGATTGATGTAAAAGGGTGGGATTAGATATTTTTAAGAAGGGGGTGAGTTAGATTAGATCTTTGATGAAGTTAAAATTTGTGATGATAGAAAGTACATAATTTTATTTCTATTATTAATAAGATATATAGTTGTTATTGATGCAGGAGCATCCAGAGGTATAAGGGCAATCCTGTGTCACTCAAAAAAATGTACTTAGACTTAGTTTCTGTTTCATGTCTTTACATTTTTGGATACCCATTTGGCTCAAATAAAGGTCCCAACTCTCATAGTTCAACTATCAGTGCATTTGAAAATCCCAAAAAAATAGGAGCATGCAATTTGGCCATCATTTTGGTGACCTAGAAGGTGTGACTTGGCCAGATGAATGTAATTGAGATTTAGAGCATTCCAAAAAAAGAATCAGGTCAAAAGGCCCCACGGTTTGAAAGTTATTGCAGTTTTTTGGGTTTTGGAGACCTCCTAAGAATGCTTCAAAGTCAGGTTTGGGGCATTAAATGACCTCGAAAAGGGTCAAAAAATGGGGGATGAGCGAAGCTTTTCCATAGGGCTATAGAGCACTTCGAGAGCTTTCTGAAAATGTAAACGGTTCGTCAATCGGAGCTACGGTTCAAAAGTTATGCCTCTCGAAAGTTCGGCTACCGTTTCTGGATTCTTCTAGATTTACACCGACTTCTAACGCGGCTTTTGGAACCTTGTATTTTGTCGATGGATGCCTACTAGCACTTTCTAGAATGTACTCCTAGTCCTTCACCCTCCAGAGTCTATTTAAGGAGATTTTGGCATTGTAAAAGGTAGTTCGGATTGGAGCTTGAGAGGAGGTGCTAAAAGGAGAAATATTCTCCAGAGTTATGCTATTGTAAGCCCGTAGGGCATGTTTTGAAGTTTATTTTCTCTGCACTGTTTGTACTAGCTTATTTCCTCAGTTAATATAATTCCCCTTTTCTATTGTGTCCATTCTATTGTTGGGTTGTGTCCCCATCAGTTATAGATTAAAAAATCATAAACTGAAAGTAGAAAAGCTATATATGACCAAGACATATTTGGAGAACAAGAATTTGTAACAAAATTTAAATAAAAAACTTGTGGATTTTTTAACTCCCCATCCCTAATGTAGTTCATTACAATAGTTTAGAAAAATAATTTTGATCAATTTAGAAAAGCATTATTCATGAATTGAGTTGTTTTGAGTTTTATGATTAATTAGCAATGTAACTCTTCATTATTTGCAATGAAAAAATGAATATTTTAATACATCATGAAACAAAATAGTAGACTTAACAGAGAAAAAAGGATATCAAAAGTCCTAAGAAATCTTAAATTGTTTGTTGAAATTTGTCTGCGTAATGTAATTTATACTTCAAGACCTAAGTATAATAACAATTAAATACATATTTTCTATAACATTTTGTAAATGATAAATAACCAAATGAAAATAGTTTTTAGAACAAGAGTATAAGGTTAGGGTTTTATGGAGGGGGGCTTATTTTAAAATACGGTGAGTTGCAAGGGTGAGTGGTCCCATGAAATTTTATAATTTGTTTAGGGTTCCATGGCTAAATTCTACCCCACCCTAATTTCACCCCCTCAAATTGTGAGGGCTAAAAAGTAGAGGCTTCCATTTTGTAGGAAAAGATACTTCAGCCCCCCCCCCCCCCCCCCCCCCAAAACTCCCTCCACAAAATTAATTTCAAAAATTAAAATTTGAAATATTTGATTATTTAGGAACTTGAATTCACTTTGAAACCATTTAGATGTTATACTTAATATTTTGAAAGAAAAAGAATGTGCCAACTTGAATTCAAGAAAGGATATTCAAAATAAAATTGAAAAACTGATTATGAAACTAGATGTCCAATTCAATTACAATAAATTAAAATATAATAAAAATGTATTTGACATCATTTTTCAATATCATTATACCAATAATGTCCACCAAGGTAAGGTGTATAGAGATATGAGATTCAAGCTATATTAGAATATTAGGTAAAAATTATGAGCGATATTAAATATGTAATTTTCTTTAAGATTTTTCAATTTTCTTGATAAAAAAAATTTAGAGTTCATTGTGAATTATAGATTCCAATCAATAAATACAACTATATAGCTAAAAAAAATTAATCAAGAACTTAAAATTATTGGATCATAACATAAGAAAGAACTCATGGAAGCAAGAGTCCTTTCCTATAGTGATTGGAAGAAGAACATAAATAATTAAATTTTTGATCTTGAGACAAGAGGTTCAAGGTATATAAAATAGTAGAGAAAAATGCAGCACTATTAAAATATACAAAAAAAATTTAAGATTATTCAATTCTCTTGATCAAAAGAATTCTAGATTCCAATCAATAAATACAACTATATGGCAGAAAAAAAAAAGAATTAATGAAAAAAGATAAAATATTAGATTATTGATCATAAATTATTAGAACCTATCTTTGCATAGAAACAACATAAAACAATAATAATTCTTTAAATTTTAAAAAATAATGTTTAAAATTTATAATGTCTTTAAATATATGTATCCTAAGTTTGAGTAGATATGAATCCAAGACCTTCCATTTAAGAGGCTCACAATTTACTGTTGTATTGTAGGCTCTTGCCTTGTATCTTTTTTATAGAATTAAACTAGTCCAACAAAATCATTTAACATTAGAATCTAACACAAATTGTACAATTATTTTTCTAACACAAATTGTACAATTATTTTTCTTACTTTTTCTACTTTTCTATAGTTATGTAAATGAGGAGCCATTTTGGCCCCATTAAACAAGTGATTTTCATTTACATGGAGGAGATTTTTATAATGCTCATAATTGTATAAATGATTGCAATGAGAATTGGTATATAGAAAGAGAAAACTAATTATAGCTCTTTTTAAGGAAAAAAAAAAAGGAGAAGCCAAAATCATGAGCAGATTGTTTAAGTGATTCTTAAGTGACATGATTGGCATATAGAAGCTTTGAGAAGTTTAATCATAGGAATTTGATTTATGGTCAAACCGACTGCCTAGCTTATCAACTCAGTAATAAGAGGCTTTCATCTTCTGACTTCCTTTTTTTAGAAGTTGAGCAAACCAGCTGCAATCATAACCCTCTATATTATATTTTCTATTTCCGTATCTCTTTCCCTTTATGTGGACAAATGGGATATGCTCATGGGAAAAATTATGATTACGTGTAATTATTATTGGTTAGAAAATGTTTCTAGTTGTAGTTGGACATAGTTATGCTTCCAATAAATCATCCCACTACAAAAAGTACAGAAAAAATCATGATACATACCCCTTTTTGGATGGTATGGTCATCTGATGGAAGTCCATCCCATAGACCCATCTATGGTCCTTTTGTGTCCTCCTCGAGTGTCGTGTGGGCATGTCTAACAAATTTTTCATTGAATTGATAGTTGATTTGTACATTTTTTAATAATTATGTAGTTGTAGAGATGCCTAGTAATGGAGTTATGGTGGAATTGTCAACATGAAGTGTTTTTGTATGAAATCCTACCCAAAAAGAAACATTCGATGTAGTTTCATGGGTCTATTAATGTTACATCAAGTTAGATAATAGTTTACATACCTCTGATTATCCATTATTGTTACTTCATCATAGAGTTAAACATTTGAAGTGATTTAATCTTAGTCATTCAACAAAGCATTTAAACATTTATCCGATCTCATTCACATCATAAGATAGAATCAATGAAACAATTATTTCTTCCTTCAACGTATCCTTTCTTTCGCACGATTGCTACCTCTTATAGTTTAATGTTCCTTTGACATAGAGATAGAATTACTATTTCTTCTTCAATATATCATAGGCCTTGATTGACAGAATTACTATTTGTTCCTTCAATATATCCTATCAAACACCTAATCATCATTTATTGTTAAAAGAGCACGTGAACATATAAAATGTAGGTTGGGCACCGTCATGACCAAGGATAATTGAACATTAAATAAAGCTGCAAAAGTGTGAACAATATTATTCTACACTCAACAAATGAATAAGTTTAATATCACCTGTGAAAAACAATAGTAACACCCTTACAGCTCCAACAATTTAATTTTAAAATAGCCTGCAAAGAATATAGGACAATGGTATTCTGCATAGTCTAGGGCTTTCATAATATTAATTTAAATGATCCTAAGTTTTAGTGAACAAAAGGATTTTTCACATTCATGGCCTTTCATATTTATAATTTTAAGGTTCCAATGCAGCAGCCATGAGAAGAGTTTCTCACTTTCACGAGCTTCCATTATGGAAAATTTAAATGATCTTGTGTTCCTACTAACAATAAAATTTCACACCTTCATGGCCTCAAATGATCATCCATTACATTGAACAAAATACTTTCTCATCTTTGTGGCCACCCATATTTGGATATTAAATGATCTTGTGTAGCAGGGCACAATGTAGTCTCATGTATTTGCAGCCTTCCATAGTTTCATGTTAAATGAACCTATGATAAAAATATTTTTTCACACAATGATTTATTTTTGCACCATCTTGCCATTCCATAGAATTGTGGATCCATGAAAGAAATCTTAGCTTGTTACAAAACCCAACCTTGCTATGAAACCTTAGTCACCAAACTTGTTTTATAATTTGAATTATATTTCAACTAGTCAACAAAATTGTCAATTGAAATGGAAGATAAATGTATAAATTGAACTTTGTTTTTGTATCATAATTTGAACAATGAGACAAATATGTGTTTTCAATATTACTCCCACCGTACAATAACATTAAACTGTCACAGGTCGTTTGGATAGTTTCATCATAACCGTTCATCGATAAAAGTGGTTTTCTTTCATTTGACATATTCTTTCGATCACCTAATGGTGGTTCCTATACGTAAACAGTTATAATTAAAATTTTGTTCATCGATAAAAGTGGTTTTCTTTCATTTGACATATTCTTTTGATCATCTAATGGTGGGTGTTATGCTTAAACGGTTATAATTGAAATGACAAATGTGTGAATAGGAATGTTTCATATTTAATGTGTATTTTACTTGTGAATGTGTGATGAAAATTGTAATGCACCATTGCGATGTACGAGCAAGTTCATGTCATTTAACCTATGTCCTAGTGAACAATAGTGGTTTGCATCATTGTAGCATTCCACAATTTGCATTTAAGTGATTCCTTGAATGAGTGAATGAAAATTTTTAATTTATACGATCCTGCATACCATCATTATCTATCATTGAGACTTAGGTAGGGAGTGATCCTATAGAGATTAGCATGTCCCATCTATCATAGTTGTTCATGTATAAAATCAAAACTAACAGAAGATTAGCAGTGGCGATAAACCTTTACACTTTTTCCAATTTTGAAAATGATTTTTTCATGCCTTGTATGAAACTTTAGGGCATATTTCAGTATGAAAAGATGAAAATAGTCTAATTCCATTCTTCCTCGATAGTCAATGTACTTGGTTTAGAACCAATCGAGAGGCTTAAAGTGCATAATGTCACTATTCAAAGGTAGTTACAATGGCTTCTTTGGTTTCCCATAGCTACGTGAACTATGAAAATAATATCTCACAGCTGATTTAGAACCTTTTCACAATGCTCGACGATATGCTTCATTTAATTTTGTTAATGGTGGAAGTGTATGTCCCACTGAAAATACACTGATGTAATGGCACTATTTATGTTGCTCTACTAACTCTTCTTTTGGATATTATCACATCTAGGGAGAAGGTTGTTGAACTAATTGTGAATTTTGTAAATCCACTCAATAGAGATGTTGTGGGTAATGTTATTCTTGGCCTCAACCAAGGATGTTTGAATAGTAAGCTTAAAATTTATTTTGATCCTTACCAGTATTATCCTTTGATAGATGGGAATATTAGTGACACGTCTGAGGAAGAGGGTGATACATAGTCTATTGAAGATGATGTAGTGCAAGTCTTGGATGAGAATGTAATTTCCCAATACAAGAGATGACTTATGAGGCTTGTGGTGGTGCAAAGAGGGAAGATAGGTAACTAGGGCCAAAGGCACACCCAACTATCCAAACCACCATGCAAGAATTAAATATAGTGGAAACACAAAACAAAGAACAACCACCAAAGGAGGGAGAAGCAAAACACTTATTGGTTCATCAAATAATTAGCATACATGCCTAGTTGTAAGGCCTTCTGGGTTATGGCCATATAACAATTCAATTATAATCCTTGATGATCCTCCCTCGTATTTCTACTTCTTACTATTCTCAGTTCCCCCATCTAAAACATAATCCTAGAGCTCCTTAAATACTTGTGCATCCACAATTTGGCCTATTACAAAACTAAACCTTACATTAAATGCATGCACAAGAATAAGTCAACTTACAATAGATATTAACTACCTATACCAAAATTAAATGCATGAAAATTTGGCCCAAACTAAAACCAAACACAAACTACTTGGCAAATGAATACTTCGCAAAATATTGGCACTCAGCATCTGAAAAATGCTCAGTAGCCACATGAGCTCAGCAATCAAAAGATAACTTGGAAGCCAAAGGTTCATTTGGCAACCAAAGGATCACTTGGTAGCAACTAAGAACTCAGCCTCAACTAAATGCTCAGCATCCACCAAATGCTTAGCATCCACTAAATGCTCAGCAACTACTACAAGCTCGACAATGAAAGACATTGTAACTTGGGAGAAAGGAAAATAGAAAACATGCAGGATAGTAGTACAACCCAAGATGTTCCCACATCAGACAACCAAGGTTGGAAGAAATGATTCTCCTCAATTATTGAGATGTCACAACTTTAGCCGAATCCAACTTAGATTAAGAAATCCATGAAACATCTTCAATAGGTTTGTTCTTCCACTTTAACAAATATTCATAGTAATCTTTTCCTCTTGTGCTTTTACTAACTCTCTGATCCAATATCGGTTCTACTTCTTAGGATAATCTTTTGATATAGCAACTTCATCATGTGATTCATGATACTTATATAAATCAGCAACATTGAATAGAGGAGATATATCCATGTCATCAAGTAACCTAACTTCATAAGCATTACCACTGTCAAACTTCTTCAAGATTTTACAAGGTCCAAACTTCTTCATCTTCATCTTATTGTATGTTCCAACAGGAAATCTTCCTTTCTTCAAATGATTCGTCACCTCATCACCAACTTAAAAATAATGATGTCTTCTAGACTTATCAACATTCTCTTTATATTTCTAATTACTTTATTCCATCCTCAACTTTTCTTTCTTATGCAAAGACTCCATAAAATTAGCAAATGCTTCCCCTACAACACTTCTCTTTTCTTCACCAGAAACATCTTTCAAATCTAATACTCCTCTAGGCTACATTCTAGTAGCAATCTCAAAAGATGTCTTCCCTATACTCCTATTCACAAAATTATTATATGCAAACTCAACTTGTGCTAACACTACTTCCCAATTACTTGGCTTATCTCCCACTAAACATCTCAGCAAATTACCCAAACTTATATTCACAACCTCTATCTATCCACCTATCTATGGATGGAATGCAAAACTAAACTTCAACTCAGTACCCATCTTCTTCCACAAAGTCTTCCAAAAATAGCCAACAAACTTACTATCTCTATCAGAAATAATACTTCTTGATAATCCATGCATTCTCACAATCTCTTTGAAGAAAAGTTCAGCAACATTCGTTGCATCTAATGTCTTCTTACAAGGTATGAAATTATCCATTTTAAAAAATCTATCCACAACAATAAATATAGAATCATATCCCTTTACTATTTTAGGCAATCCAAGAACAAAATCCATATTGATGTTACTCCAAGGTTTCTTAAGAACAACAATAGGTGTATACAAACAAGTATTCTAACTTACTACTTTTGCAACTTGACAAACTCCAAAATTCTTCACAAATGTTTAAACATCCTTCTACATTTGTGGCCAATAATACTTCTCTTTCAACAAACTCAATGTCTTATCAATTCCAAAATGTCCAGCCAATCCACCACTATGCTTTTTCTTAATCAAATTAACTCTCATGGAACTTTTAGGGATACACAACTGAATACCTTCAAATAACATACCTTCTTGAATGAAGTATTCATCATACTTACTTATGTGGTCTATTAAATTTGGTGCTTTACACTCTCTCCATGCCTCAAAAAAAATAGGATCAATATCATACAACTCTTTCATTTCATCAAAACCAAGAACTTCAACATTCATCTTAGTCAATAAAGAATGTCTTATGCTCAATGCATTAGCAACTCTATTAGTAACTCCACTCTTATGCTTGATCACCAATGTGAAACTCTACAAGTACTCAACCCACTTCATATGTTTCTGATTCAAGTTATGTTGACTTCCCAAGTATTGTAAAGCTTTATGATCAGTATAAAACACAAAATCCTTAGGAATCAAATAATGTCTCCACTTCTTTAAGGTTTGAACAATAGCATATAACTCTTGATCATACATTTAATACTTCCTTTTAGCATCATTTAATTTTTCACTAAAGAAAGCAACATGTTTACCTTCTTGACATAGTACAGCTCCAATTGCACTACCACTAGCATCACATTCAACTTGAAAGGCCTTACTGAAATCAAGTAAAGCTAATACAAGAAACTCAACAACCTTTTGTTTCAAAGTCTCAAAACTCTTATCAGCTCTATGTGTCCACTTAAATTCCTTTGTATCTCCTCTCATTGTCTCAGTCATAGTATTATAAATAAAATTGAAATTTCTTGTAAAATTTCTGTAAAAATTAGCCAAACCATGAAATGATCTTACCTCACCGAAATTCTTAGGTATAGGCCATTCCAAAATATCTTTAACCTTCTCAGGATCCATCTTCAAACCATCAATTGAAATCGCAAATCTCAAATATACAATCTCCTCTTGTATAAGAGAACACTTCTTCAGATTAATCATCAACTTCTCCTCTTTCAATCTCTACAATAATTGTCTAACATGCTCAAGATGTTATTCCTTAGTCTTACTAAATATCAAAATGTCATCCAAATAAACAATCACAAACTTACCCAAGAATCTTTTCTGAACTTCATTTATCAACCCCATAAAAGTACTAGGTGCATTAGTCAAACCAAAAGGCATAACCAACCATTCATACAAACTATCCTTTGTCTTGAAAGTAGTATTCCATTCATCACCTTCTCTAATTCTAATCTAATGGTAGCCACTCTTTAAATCAATCTTTGTAAAATACTTTGCTCCACTCAAACAATCCATTATGTCATCCATCCTTGGCATAGGAAACTTATATTTCACTATGATCTTGTTAATAGCTCTAGAATCAATACACATCCTCCATTCTCCATTCTTCTTAGGTGCTAAAATAGTAGGTATAGTACATTGAATCATGCTTTTTTTGATCAAAACTTTCTCCAAGAACTCGTGAACTTGTTTATTAAGTTCTTCATTCTTTGTAGGTGTCAATCTATATGGTGCTTTATTCGAAAAACTAGCTCCAGGAATCAGATCCATATAATGACTTATGCTTCTCACTGGTGGTAAACCATCAAGAATATCCTCAGCAAAAATCTCTTTATACTCATTTAAAAATTCTATAATTTCTTCTGGTACTCAGTCAATACTACCATTTGTCACTCAGTCACCACTGACTAGCACTCAGTTAACATTATTTTCTATCACTTGGTCAGTATTGATACAACTCAATTTCCTTGGAATTATAACAAAAAAAACTTTATTCTTTTTCATTTCCTTTTCAAATTGTTTCCCTTTAACCATGCAAATTTTTACAGTAGTACAATTAACCTCATCTAGACTTTCAATCAAAGGTAACAATATTTGCTTCTTCCCATTCACCCAATGAGTATATTGATTCAATCTTCCATCATGTATAGCATATCTATCATATTTCCAAGGTCTACCCAACAAAATATGACAACAATTCATAGGCATAATATCACAAAAAACTTCATCAAAGTAATGTCCAATCTTGAACTTCACAAGGCATTGCTCACTTACCAATATCTTATGCTCATCTTTGATCCATGAAACATGCTAGATTTTAGGATGCTTTAGCCTCTACAATTGCAACTTTGTAACCAGCTCTTCTAATGCCAAATTTGTAGAGCTTCCACTATAAATGATTACCTTGCAACATTTTCCAGCCATCTTACATTTGGTTTTGAAAAGACTTCTCCTTAAAATAGGTTCCTCATCACTTCCCTTAGTACATAAGGTTCTTCTCACCATCAAATTTTCTCTAGCCTCAGGTCCACTTGGTGAACCTTCATCATCCCCTTGAATCATAGCATTTTTGTTGCCTTGCCTACTTTCAAAGGATCTACATTCAAAAGATCTATGTCCCTCTTTACTACATTTGAAACAATTAACATGACAACCACCTCTAGAATAAGAATTACCTTTTCCTTGCTAAGAACTAGTACCACCTCGGTAAGAATCACCACCTTTCCACATAGTCTTTCCTTTTTCATCATTCTTCCATTCACATTTCTCTTTATCTTGCACATAATTTTTAGATCTACCACCTTCGCCATAAGATCTACCTCTACCTCTCTGGAATCTACCACCTCCACCTCTTTTTCTTTGTTCATGCTTCTTTTTCAAGATTTCCTTAGCTTTCAAAGCATATTGGTATGCTTCCTCCACACTTTCCAATTTTAAAAAAATTATTTCATGTTGAATTTTAGATCTCAATCCATTTATGTACCTTGCAATTTTCTCAACATCATCATCCACATGTCCAGATCTAATGTCTAACCTATAGAATTCCCCAGTACACTCTTTCACACTCATGTCTATTTGCCTCAAATTTTGCATCTTTCTCAACAAGCTAACCTGGTAATCAGTAGGAAGGAATTCATTCTTCACTCTGTTCACCATCTCCACCCAATTTTTGATCTTCTCCTTTCCTCTCATTTGTCTATCAGTTTGTAAATGCTCCCACCATAGTGAGGCATGTCCTTTCAACCTAGTAACTACAATCTTCAACTTCTTCTTATTAGAAGTGTTTCCATACTCAAAGAACTTCTCCATTTTAGAGATTTAATCCAACACCGCATTGGTGTCCAATTTTCCATCATAAGGAACAACTTCAACAAAAGGCTTTGATTTTTCCCTAGACAACACTCTCAACAACCTTGATTCATCTTGATCTTCTTTAGGTTCTAGATTAGGGTTTTTTGTTACTACTTCATCATCACTTACATTATCAAGATGTGCTCCTCTCTTCTGGGTTGTCTCCACAACATCTAATCTGGCTACAATCTACCTCAATGTATCCAATATTACATTATCAACATTTCCTCTACCTCAAAACATCTTTATAAATTAGTTTCTTACAAGATCGTAACCCTCTGCAAGTTATAGGTCAAATCCATAGATCTGCAACCCTATAATCAAATTTACTTAGGTTTCTACATGATTCAATCACCACAAAAACAAACCTCAAGCTCTAATACCTTTTGGTGCAAAGAGGGAAGAAAACTAACTAGGGCCAAAGGCACACCCAACTATCCAAACAGCCCTGCAATAGTTAACACAATGGAAACACAAAACAAAGAACAACCATCAAAGGAGGGATAAGCAAAACACTTATTGATTCATCAAATAATCAGCATACATGCCTAGCTATAAGGCCTTCTAGGTTATAGCCATATAACAATTCAATTATAATCCTTGATGATCCTCCCTCGAATTCCTGCTTCTTATGATTCTCAATTCTCCCCTCTAAAACTTAATCCTAGACCTCCTTGAATACTTGTGCAACTATAGGTCAGCCTATCACAAAACTAAACTTTACATTAAATGCATGCACAACCATAAGTCAAATTACAATAGATATTAACTACCTATACAAAAATTAAATGCATGAAAAGTTGGCACAAACTGGAACCAGACACAAAGTACTCAGCAAATGAATACTTCACAAAATACTGGCACTCAGCATCCGAAGAATGCTCAGCAACCACTCAAGCTTGACAACCAAAAGATAACTTGGCAACCAAAGGTTCACTCAAAAACCAAAGGATCACTCAGAAGCAACTAAGAACCCAGCCTCAACTAAATACTCAGTGTCCACCAAATGCTCGGCATCCACTAAATGCTCAGCAACCATTGCAAGCTTGGCCATGCAAGACATTGCAACTTGGGAGAAAGGAAAATAGAAAACATGTAGGATAGTAGTGCAACCCAGGATGCTCCTACATCATGTGTCAATGATGTACAAAGAGGGTGTGTTGCAGGGAAATATATCAAGGTTCAGAACTCTACAATCATTGGTATATTGATGGCAAGCTAATACACCCACCAAGAGAGTGGTGGCCTAAGGAGAATTAATATCATGCCTATATCAATATTATGTCATAATTAACAGTTCTTTTTTATAGTTTGTAGGTAGCAGTTATTCTAGGGAGCTTGTCTAACCCTCCAGTGATGTTGGAAACTTTATCCTAGTTCCTATAGTTGTTATTGGGTATTGGACTAGGATTGTGTGCTAACGTTCCTATGCATTAATTCTTAAGTTTCATAAGGTGCTTGGAATTGTTATGTTGTTTTGAAAAAGTACACTATATTTTTGTGCTAAAGATTTAGACTATTAAGGTGCTCAAAAATGTTACATTGTTTTGAAAAACTACACTACATTTTTGTGCTAAAACTTTTGAATTTTTCAGTCTCTATTTTCAATGTTAATATAGATTTTAGATAATACCAATTTTTAATTTCATAAGTTTTATAAATGAAAAGATTTATTGAAATATAATTTGGAACAACATAAATTATTTTAAATTCCATGAAAGTAACTAGGTTTTACAATGATTTGTACACATAATTATAGATCTTAGACAATTAAATATATGATTCTTTGGCATAACAAAACAAATACTCTATAATGTCGATATTTTGTAAGGTGCTCAAAAACATTACATTGTTTTCAAAAAGTACACTACATTTTCATGCTAAAGCTTTTGACTACTCTATTGTGTGTTATTGTGCCTATACTTTAATTCTTAATTATGATTACAAATGAATAGTTTAAAATCCATGAAATATATCTTGTTTTTAGTATTTATTTTCAATGTAAATATAGAATAGTAATAAGTGTTGTTGTGTGTTATCATCTTATTGTGTGTCATCATGTTGTTGTCTTATTTTGATGTTTTGTTAAAAGGGGTATGAATAAGAATAGTTTACTTAACCTTGGAAAAAACCTAGCAGTAACAACAATATGAAAAACATATCATATATTGTTATGTCTCACACATAACATTCTATTTATAATTCAAATTTAAGGTCACCTCACATCATCTTGAAGACAAAATAAGAAGAGAACCAGTCATCTTTGATCCTCACACATCAATTAGAATTGGACAAAATAATGTACAATATATTTTCTTAATTTTGTATAGTTATTTAAATGAGGAGCCCTTTTGGCCCCATTAAACAAGTGAATGTCATTTTCCATGGAGGAGACTTTTATAATGCTCATAATTGTATAAATGAATGCAATGAGAATTGGTATATAGAGAAAGAAAACTAATTATAGCTCTTCTTTAGGGAAAAAAAAAAAAAAAGGAGAAGCCAAGATCATGAGCCGATTGTTTAAGTGATTCTTAAGTGACATGATTGGCATTTAGAAGCTTTGAGAATTTTAATCATAGAAATTTGATTTATGGTCAAACTAACTGCCTTGCTTATCAACTTGGTAACAAGAGGCTTTCATTTTTAACCTCTCATTGTTAGAAGTTAAGCAAACTGACTACAATCATAACCCTCTATTTTCTATTTTCTATTTTCATATATCTTTCCCTTCCTGTGGATGAATGGGATATGCTCATGGGGAAAATTATGATTATGTGTAATTATTATGTTGGAATTCTTTAGAATAACTAGGGGGGTGTGGGGTGAATCAGTTATTCAAAGTCTACATGTCCAAATAAAACTTTAACAATTCAGTGAACCCATAAAACTTTCTTAGCCATGCATGCATTCATTGTGTGTAAACCATGTAGTGCCTACCTTTGTTCACATCTTTTCTGGACATATTGTTGCTATTGTTATCAGACTTTGATGGACTACTTTTATGTTGATGGATTAGTGGTATTGTTTTGAGACTATCAGACATTATGTTATGGATTCAATGGTTATATGATGAGATCATTTAGACTTTACATTTCATGCCCACATGATGATCATTATATTGTTTTCAGTTATTGTTGATGTTTAGTTGGATGGTTTATTATCTCATGTGTTTTATTATGGATACTTACCCCATACTTGCATGTGTATGGGGTGTGTGTTTTCTTATTGTATGGCGTTTCTGATGTGGTTAAGAAAGGGAGTCGTAGTCACCTGCTTAGTCGGGATCTACACAATGCACCACTTCCTGCCATTGTCTATTTAGCTTAGCATTATATATATTGTATGTACATGCATGGTTTTTCTGCAGGTTGTAGGTACTGGGTATCGACTTCCCTGAATTGCCAGGATGAGCATACCCTATTATACTATCTCAATGATAAGAGAAGGGAGATAAATTCTCAAGTCCAAATCCCAAACCTTTAAGCCAATTGTCCTAGTGAGGTAGGACAAGTATCTGGATATTCTACCCACCGAATGTGTCGGATGACATAATTCGCGATTTATAACCCTTTAGACTGATTTGGTGTGATTTGCTCTATGACGGGTTTCATATTTTATCTTGGAGGTCTATGGTGAATTTTCTATTAATTAAGCCTTAATAAATAGATTTAATTAATAAATTAATTATTTGAGGAAATTAATATAAAATATCATGGTCTTTGATATTTTGATAATTAATTAAATGTAAATTAATTGAGGGAAAAAGGAATAAAATAAAATAAAATTATAAATTAAAATTAACAATAATTATAAAATAATAATAAAGTAATAAATAAATAATAATAATAAAAGTTATAAAAATTAAAATGAAAGTTATAAATATTTAAATAGAAATTATATAAAAAGTGAATTGGAGTTATAAGCTTGCATGAGAGTTAACGCACTTTTCTATTTCTCAAGTGTCAACAGCATGGGGGTTAGTGCATCAATTAAGCACATGGTGTCTACAACCCTATGGCTCATCTTGAAGATTGGAAAAGACCCATGCTTAGTCGGTGACACCTTCCAACTGTTTCTAGAAGCATTCTAGATGTTTCTTGAAAGCTCTTTATATTCAGGCATTCCTAGAAGCTTAGACATAGCGTTGGGAGTGCAATTGGAGCATTGGAGGACTCGAGAACTCTGAAGAAGGGAGGAGCTTGCTCTACGAGTTTTCTGAGAAAGAGCAATTTAGCATCAGAATCCGGGTAGATTCTTGTAATTTTACTTATGTTATTTTTGCATCATACATTCCCTGTCTTCTTCGTGTCTTCCATATGTCTTCTGAGGATTTTCCTATTTTAATTGTATGCATTTTCATTATGGATAGTCAAATTGATTTGAGAAACCTTATATGCATAGATCTAAAGAGATCACGGGGCTAGGGTTTAAATTTATAGCCAAACCCATTAGAAAATTAATTGAATGAATCTAAAGTGCAAATATTTTATAAGAAATTCTCAAATTGTGGATATAATTCCTTGTGGAAAAACATACATGTTTATATATTTGGATATATATATATATATATATACACATATACATATATATATATATACATATACATATATATACATATATATACATATATATATATATACATATATACATATATATATATATATACATATATATACATATATACATATATATATATACATATATATATATACATATATAAACATATATATATGTGTGCGTGTGTGTGTGTGTGTGTGTTTATTAGGAATGTATTGCAGTACAAAATTCGAATATATATATACATACATACATACATATATATATATATATATATATATATATATATACTGATATATATGTATATACATACGTATATATATAATTCACTGAATGATCGATTTTTAAGTCATAGTGGGGAAACTTAATAAATCGCGACGCGATTCGTATTGCGAAACAGTGTCGAAACAATGTTAAAAAATATATATAAAATAAAATTTGCTTGGGCACGATTTGTAACCCATGCCTACGGAAGGCAAAGGCCTGCCATCACAGGTCTATGACGATAGGGGTACTACATACCCGCTGTCGGCGCAGAGCCTACGACCGCAGGTATTGCGTACCGCAGCAAGGGTGGGGGGGTCATTCAAATATTTCGTTGTGTTTTAAAAAAATAATAATGTTTATGTTATACGAAATCGAATTTCATATGTTATATGAATTTCAGCTTTTCAATGTTACATTGTTATTAAATTATTAAATGTTATATATATATATATATATGTATATAAGTATATATATATGTATATACATTATCAATAATAAATAATTGATATATTAATTGATGTTTGGAATTTAAAGAGAAATTCTTTAGTAACAAGATATTTTATGGTGAGCAATAGAGATTCAATATAATCTTTAATTTGGAAAGATGAATATGGAAAGAATTTCAAATATTATTTTGAAAATGATGGGGGTCTAAATGGAAATATATAAGAGACATTTAGAATATTTAGAAAATTGAGTTTAATGTTTTTGGGTAGAAACTTTTATCTACCAATACAAAGCATGGGTTAGGTTAAACGTGAATTTTCTCCACTTGAAAATTAAATTGGGAAACATAAACTGAGACTTTTGCATTTAAATTTAAGTTGTAAACTTAGCAAAACCAAAATATGTGTTTGCATTATGTATTCTTTATGCTATTGTCTTGGGTTTCGAGTTGGCTAGTGTTGACCAGTTATAGGACGTCTACCAAAGGCTTGGGGGTTATGTGATTGTGATGTCATGATGATGTTTAATTTCAATCTTTATAAACCCAACCATGGTTATGTGATGGAATGCTCTATGTATTGGATGTGATTACTGATTGTTATAGTTGAGATTCTTATGTATGAGATACTTGACTTAACCATTATTTTTGGTCATCAATCAGTTATCCTTGGTTATTTTCTAGTTGCCATGATGGGACTGTAATGTGGATTTATTCTTGATGATGTCATATTGTGACATGTTTGACTCAACCATTTTTAGAGTCTTCGATCAGTATGATTGAGATATATTTTGGCTATTGAGAACCTTTGGATACTTGATTATCAGTGATACTTCAGTTGCCAATAAAGAGCTGTTGTGTTCATGATTTTCTATGGATGCTTTTATGCATATTTGATGATTTTATTATGGATTATCTTTTGTGATTTTGAGATTTATGATTCCATGAGCACTAGGGTAGGATATCTACATGTAGTGACGGGAAGTGGCTTGCAATGGGGGCTAGGGCCCTGAGAGGCTGCTAGGGTAACTCATTGTAAGTTGGATTTATAAGTGATAACATTCACACCTAATACTAACTGAATGAACCTAAAAAAGATAAGTGTTTCATTCTCGCCCATGCCTTGAGTGCTTGTACAGGCTAGGATGGGAGTAGTGAGAATGCATGGTTGTGACCTTGCATTCCGTAGTATGCCTCGTCAGTATGAGAGGACACTAGTGGCCGCATGAGATCAGTATGGACCCGTGGAGTTTAGCTAACTGCCAAGGTAACTTGTACATGATAATTGCGATGACACTTTCCCACTTGCATAGTAGGTTCCTAGATGTCCTTGTGTGCCTCTAGAATTAGATGTCAGATTTTGTGTCTGGAACCTTTGAGTTAGTATACTTTTAGGATTACTGGACTTATAGAGATTTGTGCTATGTGATTTTTTTAGCCTGTTTGGGACTTGAGATTATCTCCTCAACACGGTGGGAGTGGACCACTTAGGTACCACACGGTCGGGTGGTAGTGTATTATCCACTCTTATCATTTGAGACTCATTGAGACATCGTGGCTGATGCGTCCTTCATGATGGTGGATATGTATCCTTTTCATTATTGATTGGCATATGTTAGATGATGTTATCTTATGCTTTTATTTGCATGTTAGATTACTTTCTACATATGATGTGGTATATATTAGGAGTGACATTCCTACTATGTTAATACCAATGATCTCTTCGATGATTTGGAATGTTACGCACGGAGGGATGGCTAGGATCCACGATGGTCTAATGATGCTATTAATGGTTGGGAGGAATCGTGCACTTAGTTTATTATGTTTGATCTTTGTGATGGATGTATATGTCTTCTATGATGATGTATCATGTGATTATCTTTACTTGATGTATCATGGATTAGAATGGGATGATGTACCTTATTCTATGTATATTATTTTGAGCTTGTCATACCCTGTGACATGTACAGTGGATGATTGAGTATTTGAAATGTAACGTATAAACATTGGACTTATCATTATTTCATGTGGTTGTTGTACTAGATGAATTCATGTATCTAGATGTAATTCAATGTTAAGGGATCTTAAAGAATGTAATATGTTATGTATGTTATGTTTACTATCAGATGGACATTACTATTGCTTCCGTTATTGTGCATAAGTTATATGTGGTATTTACTTTCATGTTAGAAAAAAAAAATTCTACTAAACTTAGTGAAATTTTAGGTTAATTCTTTGGATCCCTTGGTGGGGCATTACATTTGGTATCAGAGCCAGGTTTCTACATTGGGAGCTCTGGGTATTTTGGAACAACTGGAAACTTTGAACTACTAAGTGTATCTCTTCAACTTGAAACTGTTACTTGTATATTTTTCATACTTCAACACTTAGTTTCGAATGTAAAAAATTTACTTAAACCTAAACATAGAACTGAACTTAGTATATTGCAACATGTGATCGTAATAGTACCTTGCACTATTGTAGGATGGTATCTGGGACTAGGTCTTCTATTAGATGCTGTGGTAGAGGCTGAGTGGTCATGGTCATGGCAGAGCTATCAGTGTCCATGAGTCTGCCCATGAGGGATCAACTCACGTAGAGAGCAGGGAAGAGCACTCTAGTAGGCAACAGGAAGAGAGCCATAGAGAGGACCAAGCTGAGTCTGAAGAGGTTGGTTTGAGACAGATGATGTAGACTATTCTAGAACATCTACCTCCTGTTCAAGAACAGCCCAAAGTGCATCAGGCAGAGCAAGAGCATAGACCCAGATCTAGAAGTCTTCAAAAGGATCTTCAGAGGTCCATTGTGTCCACTCAAATGAAGGATCTTTCAAGATCCAAGGTTAAGCCTTTCAATGGGCAAGGTTCTGGTTATGTGGTCGAGCAGTGGCTTATTTCCCTCGACAGGATTTTTTCCATGTAGGAGTTCGACAGCAATGTTAAGGCAAGATTTGCAATCACTAATTTAGAGAATTTTGGGGCCACTTGGTGGACAATTGAGGAGAAGAAGTTGGGAATTGATATGAGCAGTGTCACATGGGAACTATTCTTAAAGATTTTTCATGAATGATTCCTACTAGAGGAATGGAAACAGCAAACGGCTGATGAATTTAATAATCTTAGACAGTATACTTTGCTAGTGACTGAGTATGAGCATAATTTTTATGAGCTCATGTCATTTTCAGGGTTCAAGGAAAATTCAGCTCAATTGACACAACATTTCATTAGGGGGTTGAATAACCATATAATTGGGGGAGTTAAGGTATTTGAGCCAAAAACCCTCAAGGATGCAGTACATTGAGCTATCCTTGTTGAGTAAAGTGTCAACCTTGGTCAAGGTGGTTTTGTAAGAGTGCTCGCAGCATCAGGATCTAAAGGCAACTTCAATTTAGGTGGTAACAAGAAGTTTTCTTTCTCTAAGGGGAAACAGTATCAGCAGCAGTCTCAGCAAACACAGCAACAGAAGGGATCGAATTCTTAGGCTCAAGGTGGTGGCAAAGGTTCTAACACCAAGAACAACTACAATGCTCAACACAATAAACAAAATCAGTCCAATCAGCCAGCTCAGAGTAGCCAGTCTTTTGTGAGCAGGAACAGTCATTAGCAATCAAATGTACCACCTATGGGAAGAGGATCTGGCAAAAATACAGAATGTTTTTTGTGTGTTCAGATTGGACATTATGCAGCTCAGTGTCCTCAGTGAGCACCTCAGTTTTGAGGACCTAAACCTCTAGTTTTAGAGCCTACATTTGGTAATGCAGGTAGAGCTCATAGAGTTTTTGCAGCAGTTGATCAGCATTAGGAAGATCATCAAGGAATAGTTTTTGAGACCACAGGTGCTATTAGAGGTATATCTCTTTCAGTATTGTTTGATTCAGGAGCTAGAGATTCATTTATTTCACCATCTATAGTTTCTAAGTGTAAGCTAGATGTGGAAAAGCAAGGTTATGGTTGGCAAGTGGAGCTAGCCTCAGGCATTAAGGTCTCCATAGACTCTGTAGTTCATAAGTGTGGGCTTAGCTTGGGAAGCTTTGATACTACAGTGGATCTTCGATTCATACCCCTTGGTTCCTATGATGTGGTTTTAGGCATGGACTGGCTTGGATCTCATAGAGCCAGTATAGATTGCAGGAAGAAGATTATTTTGTGCCAAGATGACCAAGGGAATGATGTGCAGATAGTTGGGATAACAAGGCCTATATCTCTGCAGATGATTTCTGCTATGCAATTGAAGCGAAGTTTTTGTAAGGGATGTCAAATATTTTCTGTTATGGTAAATGATCTTGATGATGAAGATCTCATGAGGAAGACTTTAGATCACCCAATTTTGCAGGAGTAGGTAGATGTCTTTCCAAGTGAGGTTCCAAGCATGCCTTCGAAGAGGGACATTGACTTTAGTATCGATCTGATTCCTGGAGAGGAGCCTATCTCTAAAGCCCCTTATTACATGACTACTCAGGAATTGGGTGAGCTACATCTTCAGCTAGAGGAACTTCTAGCCAAAGGGAGCATTCAACCTAGTGTATCACCATGGGGAGCTCCAGTGCTCTTTGTGAAGAAGAAAGATGGTTCTTTGTGCCTTTGTATTGACTACAGACAGCTGAATAAGGTGACTATTAAGAACAAATATCCTCTGCCTAGGATTGATGACTTATTTTATCAGATCAAGGGAGACACAGTATTCTCCAAGATTGATCTTAAGTCAGGATACCACTAGCTTCGAATTAAGAAAGCAGATATTCACAAGACCTCTTTCCAAACTCGCTATGGGCATTATGAGTTCACAATGGTACCATTTGGATTGAATAATGCTCCATCGGTGTTCATGAGTTTGATGTATGGTGTGTTCTGATCTTATCTGGATAGGTTTGTACTTATGTTTCTTGATGACATATTGATATATTCTAAGACACAGAAAGAGCATGAGGAACACCTGTAGTCGGTATTGCAATGTTTGAGAGACAATCAGCTTTATGCCAATGCATCTAAGTGTGAATTCTTCAAATCGAAGATTCAGTATTTAGGGCATGTGATTTCAGGTGATGGTATTTCAGTGGATCCTGCTAAGATTCAAGTGATAATAGATTGGTCGACACTGACTAATGTGTCAGAGATTCATAGTTTCATGGGTTTAGTCGGTTATTATCGCAGATTTGTTCAGAACTTCTCCAGGATAGCACATCCTATTACTTCTCTTCAAAGGAAAGGAAAGAAGTTTGTATGGATAGAGAAATGTGAGGAAGCTTTTCAGAAGCTCAAGGAGATTTTGACCAGTGCACCAATTCTAGCCGTACTTGATCCAGAAGGTGATTTTATGGTGTGTACAGATGCTTCTCTGGAAGGGATTGGGGCAGTGTTGATGCAGAATGGACGGGTGATTGCGTATGAATCACGCAAGCTAAAGGATCATGAGTTAAATTATCCTACGCATGATCTTGAGTTAGTAGCAGTAGTTCATGCTTTCACAAGGTGGAGACATTTCTTGTTAGGGCATAGATTTGAGCTACACATTGATCATCGTAGTCTTCAGTACATTTTTACTCAGCCTAATTTGAATGCTCGCCAGAAGCGATGGATGGAGTTTCTATGCGAGTATGATTTTGAGGTTAAGTACATTCAGGGTAAGGAGAATGTGGTGGCGAATGCTTTGAGTTGCAAGAGACATGTGGTATCATCGATGACCCTTAGTGTGGATTTGAGGAGTCAAATTCTTCAGGCACTTCCTACGGATTCTCGGTATCAGAAAGTGTGTAGAGAGATAGATTCAGGAAGATCTTTGGAAGGTAAGTTTGCAGGTTATGTTCGAGAATCAGATGGTATTTTAAGACATCTGGGGAGGATTTATGTGCCATTTTTGGATGAGCTTTGCACCTTGACTTTGGCAGAAGCCCATCATACACCTTACTCAGCACATCTAGGTGTCAAGAAGATGCATGCTGATTTGAGACGTTTGTTCTTTTGGTCTGGGATGAAGCGAGATATTGCTGATTTTGTGGCTAGGTGGCTTGAGTGTTAGAGAGTTAAGGCAGAACATTAGCACTCGGCTGGACTTTTGCAGCCTAATCTCATTCCTTCTTGGAAGTGGGATATCATCTCCATGGATTTTATAGTAGGACTACCTATGACAGTTCGATGTCATGATGCTATCATGGTCACTGTTGATCGGTTGACTAAGGTGGCGCACTTTTCACCGATTTGGTCTTCCTACATAGCATCTTCTATAGCTAATGTCTTCATGCATGACATTGTGAGATTACATGGTATTCCTAGAAAGATCATTTCTGACAGGGATCCTGTATTCACATTTGCATTATGGACATCGCTGCAGCATGAGCTTGGAGCGCAATTAAACTTTAGTTTGGCATATCATCCAGAGACTAATGGTCAGACAAAGAGGGTGAATCAGGTTTTGGAGGATATTTTATGGATGTATGTGATGGATAAGCAGACATATTGGGAGGACTATCTCTACCTAGTGGAGTTTGCTTATAACAACAGGTATCATAGTTCTATTGGCATGGCACCATTTTAGGCATTATACGAACATCCTTGTCGTACACCATTGAGTTGGGATAGCCTTGAGGATCACATCTTGTTGGGTCCTGAGATGCTTCGTGATATGGAGCAACAGGTAGTGCGTATCCGTGAGCACTTGACTATGGCACAGGATAGGCAGAAGAAATATGTTGATGCTCATAGGACTGATAAGCAGTTTGCTATGGGTGATAAGGTTTTCTTAAGAGTGCGACCACAAAAGAGTCCGATCTGATATGGAAAGGGTTCTAAGCTAGCACCTCACTTTGTGGGACCATTCGAGATTCTAGAGAGGATTGGCCCGGTTGCTTACCACCTTGCTCTACCGCCCAGCCTAGCTCGCATTCATGATGTTTTCCATGTTTCAGTGCTTCGACAGTATATTCTTGATATTGTACATGTTCTTGATTGGAATGTGTTGCAGGTAGAGGATGGGCAACTGGCTTTGGAGCCGGTTCGTATTCTGGAGCAATGGGAGTTGACCCTCAAGGGTCGAACCATCAAACAGGTAAGGGTCCAATGGGACCCTACTGATGATTCTTCAGCTACTTGGGAGGATGCAGCTAGATTGAGGGAGTTATATCCCTACTTATTTGTAGGCTTCCAGGAGTAAGCCTAACCCAAGGGGGGGTGGATGTAGTGCCTACCCTCGTTCACATATTTTCTGGACATATTGTTGCTATTGTTATCAGACTTTGATGGACTAGTTTTATGTTGATGGATTAGTGGTATTGTTTTGAGACTATCAGACATTATGTTATGGATTCAGTGGTTATATGATGAGATCATTTAGACTTTACATTTCATGCATACATGATGATCATTATATTGTTTTTAGTTATTGTTGATGTTTAGTTGGATGGTTTATTATCTCATGTGTTTTATTATGGATACTTACCCCATACTTGCACGTGTATGGTGTGCATGTTTTCTTATTGTATGGCGTTTCTGATGTGGTTAAGGGAGTCATAGTTACCTGCTTAGTCGGGATCTACACGATGCACCACTTCCTGCCATTGTCTTTTTAGCTTAGCATTATATATATTGTATGTACATGCATGGTTTTTCTGCAGGTTACAGGTACCAGATATCGACTTTCCTGAATTGCCAGCATGAGCGTACCCTATTATACTATCTCAATGATAAGAGAAGGGAGATAAATTCTCAAGTCCAAATCCCAAACCTTTAAGCCAATTGTCCTAGTGAGGTAGGACAAGTATCTAGATATTCTACCCACCGAATGTGTCGGATGACATAATTCGCAATTTATAACCCTTTAGACTAATTTGGTGTGATTTGCTCTATGATGGGTTTCATATTTTATCTTGGAGGTCTATGGTGAATTTTCTATTAATTAAGCCTTAATAAATAGATTTGATTAATAAATTAATTATTTGAGGAAATTAATATAAAATATCATGGTCTTTGATATTTTGATAATTAATTAAATGTAAATTAATTGAGGGAAAAAGGAATAAAATAAAAGAAAATTATAAATTAAAATTAACAATAATCATAAAATAATAATAAAGTAATAAATAAATAATAATAATAAAAGTTATAAAAATTAAAATTAATGTTATAAATATTTAAATAAAAATTATATAAAAAGTGAATTGGAGTTATAAGCTTGCATGAGAGTTAACGCACTTTTCTATTTCTCAAGTGTCAACAACACGGGGGTTAGTGCATCAATTAAGCACATGGTGTCTACAACCCTATGGCTCATCGTGAAGGTTGGAAAAGACCCATGCTTAGTCGGTGACACCTTCCAGCTATTTCTAGAAGCATTCTAGATGTTTCCTGAAAGCTCTTTATATTCAAGCATTCCTAGAAGCTTAGACATAGCGTTGGGAGTGCAATTGGAGCATTGGAGGACTCAAGAACTCTGAAGAAGGGAGGAGCTTTCTCTGTGGGTTTTCTGAGAAAGAGCGATTTAGCATCATAATTTGGGTAGATTCTTGTGATTTTACTTAAGCTATTTTTGCATCATGCATTCCCTATCTTCTTCGTGTCTTCCATATGTCTTCTGAAGATTTTCCTATTTTAATTATATGCATTTTCATTATGGATAGTCAAATTGATTTGAGAAACCTTATATGCATAGATCTAAAGAGATCACGGGGCTAGGGTTTAAATTTATAGCCTAACCCATTAGAAAATTAATTGAATGAATCTAGAGTGCAAATATTTTATAGGAAATTCTTAAATTGTGGATATAATTCCTTATGGAAAAACATACATGTTTATATATTTGGATCTATATACATATATATACATATATAAACATATGTGTGTGTGTGTGTGTGTGTTTATTAGGAATGTATTGCAGTACAAAAATTGAATATATATGTGTGTGTGTGTGTGTGTGTGTGTGTGTGTGTGTGTGTGTGTGTACATATGTATATATAATTCACTGAATGATCGATTGTTAAGTCACAGTGGAGAAACTTAATAAATTGTGACGCGATTCGTATTGCGAAACGGCATCGAAACAATGTTAAAAAATATATATATAAAATAAAATTTGCTTGGGCATGATTTGTACCCCATGCCTGCGAAAGGCAAAGGCCTGTCGTCGCAGGTCTGCAATGACAGGGGTACTACATACCCGCTATCGGTCCAAAGCTTGCGACCACAGGTACTGCGTACCGCAGCATGGGTGGGGGGGTCATTCAAATATTTCTTTGTGTTTTAAAAAAATAATAACGTTTATGTTAAAATGTTTATGTTATATGAAATCGAATTTCATATGTTATATGAATTTTGACTTTTCAATGTTGCATTGTTATTAAATTATTAAATGTTATATATATTTATTTATTTATTTATGTATGTATATATATATATATGTATATAAGTATATATATATATGTATATACATTATCAATAATAAATAATTGATATATTAATTGATGTTTGGAATTTAAAGAGAAATTCTTTAGTAACAAGATATTTTATGGTGAGCAATATAGATTCAATATAATCTTTAATTTGGAAAGATGAATATGGAAAGACTTTCAAAAATTATTTTGAAAATGATGGGGGTCTAAATTGAAATATATAAGAGACATTTAGAATATTTAGAAAATTGAGTTTAATGTATTTGGGTAGAAACTTTTATCTACCAATACAAAACATGGGTTAGGTTAAACGTGAATTTTCTCCACTTGACAATTAAATTGGAAAACGTAAATTGAGACTTTTGCATTTAAATTTAAGTTGTAAACTTAGCAAAACCAAAACATGTGTTTGCATTATGTATTCTTTATGCTATTGTCTTGGGTTTCGGGTTGGCTAGTGTTGACCAGTTATAGGACATCTACCAGAGGCTTGGGGGTTATGTGATTGTGATGTCATGATGATGTTTAATTTCGATCTTTATAAACCCAACCATGGTTATGTGATGGAATGCTCTATGTATTGGATGTGATTACTGATTGTTATAGTTTAGATTCTTATGTATGAGATACTTGACATAACCATTATTTTTGGTCATCGATCAGTTATCCTTGGTTATTTTCTAGTCGCCATGATGGGACTGTAATGTGGATTTATTCTTGATGATGTCATGTTGTGATATGTTTGACTCAACCATTTTTGGAGTCTTTGATCAGTATGATTAAGATATATTTTGGTTATTGAGAACCTTTGGATACTTGATTATCAGTGATACTTCAGTTGCCAATAGAGAGTTGTTGTGTTCATGATTTTCTATGGATGTTTGCTCATCGAGATTTGATGCTTTTATGCATATTTGATGATTTTATTATGGATTATCTTTTGTGATTTTGAGATTTATGATTCCATGAGCATTAGGGTAGGATATCTGCATGTAGTGATGGGAAGTGGCTTGCAATGGGGGCCAGGGCCCTAAGAGGCTGCCAGGGTAACTCATTGTAAGTTGGATTAATAAGTGATAACAATCACACCTAATACTAACTGAATGAACCTAAAAAGGTAAGTGTTTTGTTCTCGCCCATGCCTTGAGTGCTTGTACAGGCTAGGATGGGAGTAGTGAGAATGCATGGTTGCAACCTTGCATTCCGTAGTATGCCTCATCAGTATGAGAGGATACTAGTGGTTGCATGAGATCAGTGTGGACCCATGGAGTTTAGCTAACTGCCAGGGTAACTTGTACATGATAATTGTGATGACACTTTCCCGCTTGCATAGTAGGTTCCTACATGTCATTGTATGCCTCTTGAATTAGATGTCGGATTTTGTGTCTAGAACCTTTGAGTTAGTATACTTTTAGGATTCTTGGACTTATAGAGATTTGTGCTATGTGATTTTGTTAGCCTGTTTGGGACTTGAGATTATCTCCTCAGCACAGTGGGAGTGGACCACTTAGGTACCATGCAATCGGGTGGTAGTGTATTATCCACTCTTATCATTTGAGACTCATTGAGACATCGTGGCTGATGCGTCCTTCATGATGGTGGATATGTATCCTTTTCATTGTTGATTGGCATATGTTAGATGATGTTATCTTATGCTTGTATTTGCATGTTAGATTACTTTCTACATATGATGTGGTATATATTAGGAGTGACATTCCTACTATGTTAATACCGATGATCTCTTTGATGATTTGGAATGTTATGCACAGAGGGATGGCTAGGATCCACGATGGTCTAATGATGCTATTAACGATTGGGAGGAATCGTGCACTTAGTTTATTATGTTTGATCTTTGTGATGGATGTATATGTCTTCTATGATGATGTATCATGTGATTACCTTTACTTGATGTATCATGGATTAGAATGGGATGGTGTACCTTATTCTATGTATATTCTTTTAAGCTTGTCATACCCTGTGACATGTACAGTGGATGATTGAGTATTTGAAATGTAATGTATAAACATTGGACTTATCATTATTTCATGTGGTTGTTGTACTAGATGGATTCATGTATCTAGATGTAATTCAACGTTAAGGGATCTTAAAGAATGTAATATGTTATGTATGCTATGTTTACTATCAGATGGACATTACTATTGCTTCCGTTATTGTGCATAAGTTATATGTGGTATTTACTTTCATGTTAGAAAAAAAAATTCTACTAAACTTAGTGAAATTTTAGGTTAATTCTTTGGATCCCTTTGCGGGGCATTACAAACCAAAACTAATATGTTACTATTAAACTAACATGCAGTAATGTAAAGCATAAAATATAACACATCCATCAATACACATGACACAATGATTTAACATAGAAACCCAATTTGGGAAAAACCACCAGTAACATGCTACTCCTTTCTCACTCTTATGAAGTGATGCACTATTAAAGGCCAACCATGTTAAAGTTTACAACACACACTATTAAATATGACCTGGTTAAAGGATTTTAATCACCCTGTTAAAAGTGAGCCTTGCTAGAGGACTTTAGGCCATTCACTTGGAATTCCACCCTATTAAAATATTTTCCAGTGACTATTAAGTCAACCTTTTTCCAAAGGATTTTACCCTAACCTGATACAATTACTAGAAAGTAACAGTAGAGTTTGATTTGATACAACTTACAGCCTTATTTGTAGATCACAAATCACTATTCAGTCCTCAACTCTGCTTGGCTTCCAATCTTTGTAGTTCTTACAGCTTTTTCGTCCTTCAAGCATTCATCTTCATTAAGCCTTCTTTCTTAGCTTTCCATTGTAGACTTCTTCACTTAGGTCACTTGATGAAGAAAACCCTTCTTCCTTCACCTTGTCAAATTTTTAAATCCAAAAATGTTATGACCTCTTACCAACCTTGCTTCATGAACAAGCATCCCTAGATATAGGGAATTAGAACTCTTTCTCCCACTCATTATCCATCTCAAAATTTAGGGTTTTCGATGGATTAGGTAGGATACATTGTATCTACCCCATATCTTTTCTTCTCATAAACTTCTCCTAGAAACCATTTGAATTTGCCTCCAAAATGGTTTACATAAGATTTCGTGCCTCCAGCTCATCAATCTTATCTTCCTCTTGATTCAGAAGTTCTAAGAAAACAAACTTGTCAGCTTTTATTTGGTGAATCTTTGATCTTATTCATAATGTAGTAGCTCAACATTATCAATTTATTGATGCTCAATATATACTATGTTACTTGACATCTATTGTAAAATCACTTAGCATTAACTAGATTTTACTGGTGCTCAGCACATACTAAAAATCACTCAGCATCTACTAACTTGCTTGGCACCTATTAGTTTGCTTGGCATCCACTAGAAAATGCTTTCACTCGGCTCCAACTAACTTTTTTCTTGGCTTGCACTAACTTTACTCGGCACTTTCTATCAACTTGGTCAAGCTTAGCGAATGAACTTTGTTCAACCTTTTTCATCTAAACTTTCTAAGTGTAGCCAAACATTTTGTAACACCATGTAGGTCATCAATATATTATGTTATCATTGTCTTAACTGATTCTTGCACCTTGATACATAATCATAACTCAACCTTTCCTCTAGGTACTTTTGTTACATCTTGTTGATCAAATCTTCCTCATCAATCAACTAAGTAATAGTGCTTGAAACATATAAGAAATTGTCTTACCAACATATAGCAAGTTTGACATTAGTGACAAAACAATGATTGAAAACACTTCTTCAACAATATTTTACTCAAATAATTTTTTCAATCATATATCAAAAATCTCCCTCTTTGATATTGATGTAAAACCAAATTGATCAACCAGTCAAACAAATGATGAACTAATTAGGTTAAAACAGTAAAGCAATACCAAAAAAAAAGAGCTTTTGAATAACACTTCTCCCTCTATCAGCAACTCCTTCTTAGCTTACAAAATTTCTCTTATTTGATTCTCTTTTATCATTAATTAGTAGAATATTAGAATATCTCCTTCTTTTGTTTGTCTTCTTTCTCCCTTTTCCTTGCTTCTAATCTTCTGATCTTCTAATGATGTAGCTTTACTTCATTGTTCTTCTTTTACATTGTATTATCATCCAATGTACTTTCTCCTTCTGACTTGATTTTTTTCTTTAATCATCTTTGTCTCTTGAAACATATATGCACTTGATCAGTTTACTAAACATTCTCCTTCTTTGACAACAATGCCAAAGACATATACCCAATACTTGGCATCTTGATATATGTAGATATAAGCTTTTGTACTCTTCAATTTTCTCCCTCTATCACCTTGCTTGTGACTGACTTGAAATTTCAGCTTTGTAATTACTTTAGACAACTTGCTAAAGTAAAATCCACTGCATCAATTTGTATGAAATGAATATCAGTTTTTTTGATGCACGATACTCCCTCTATCCTTTACATAGCCTTTAATAGGGGTATCACCCCTAATTTACCTCTCAAATACTCATAAGCATCCTAAGGTAACAGTTTGGTGAAGATATTAGCAATTTTCTCCTTTGTGTTGATATATTCCATCTTCACCTCTTTGTCTTGAACCAAATCCCTTACATAATGATACTTTATTGCAATGCACTTTGTCTTTGTATGCATAAAAAGATTCTTTGATATATTTATATCACTTGTGTTATCACAATAAAGTGTCACTGGTTCAATGATTTATTCATGCATTCCCTTTAGCAACTGTTTGATCCATACAATGTTTGTACAATTGATAGTAGTAGCAACATACTCTACTTCAACTATAGATTGTGAAGTACAACTCTACTTCTTGCTTGTCCATGTAACAAGTCTTCTACCTAAGAAGAATGGTCCTCCACTGGTGCTCTTTCTATCATCAATATCTCTAGCCCAATCAACATTAGTGTAGGCTTTCAGTTCAAAACTTTTCATTTTTCTTATAGTATAAACCATAATCCTCTGTTCCTTTCAAGTATCTCATTATCCTTTTTACTACCATCAAGTTATTCTCTCTAGGATTAGTAGATAATCTAGCAACTATCCCCACAGCTAATGTAATATTAGGTCGACTATATACTACATATTGCAATTTTTCAATCCTGGATCTATACGGTGTTTGATTAACCTCAGCTAAATCATCATTCTTTGATAGTTTGAGTGTTGTTACCATAGGTGTACTTACTGGTTTTGAATCCTCAAGTCCAAAAGTCTTCAATATCTCTTTGATATATTTTGATTGAGTGATATATGCACCATACTTAATTTGATATACTTGTAATCCCACAAAGAATTTGATCTCACCAAATATTGACATTTCAAACTCTTGCTTCATCTAATTTGCAAAAATTTTACACAAAGCATCTTGTCCTCCAAATATTATGTCATCAACAAATATCTCAACTAACAATATACCATTTTCTTTATCTGTCTTCATGTACAAATTGTTCTTATCATCTGTCCTTTCAAATCCAATCTTAACAAGATAAGTATGAAGTCTCTCATACCATGCTCTTGGTGCTTGTTTCAATCCATACAAGGCTTTGTGCAATTTTCATACCATATTTTTATTGCTTTTGTCCAAAAATACTTTTGGATGTTCTATGAAGACCTCTTCTTCTAATATTCCATTCAGAAATGTAGGCTTGACATCCATCTGGTAAACTTTGAAACCTTTTTAAGTAGCATAAGCAAGTAGAATTCTTACTCATTCCATTCTTGCAACAAAGGAAAATGTTTCACCATAGTCAATTCGTTCTTCTTGAGCATACCCTTTGTAAACTAGTTTTTCTTTGTTTCTTGTTACTTCACCATTCTCATCTAGCTTGTTCTTGAATACCCATTTTGTTCCAATCACATTCTTATGTTCTGGTCTAGGAACTAGGCTCTAAGTCTTGTTCTTTTGTATCTAATGAATTTCTTCTTCCATAGCCTTGTACTAATCATCCTCTTCCAATGCATCTCTCAATGTCTTAGGTTCCTTCATGCTTAGCAAGAATGCTTCACTTATCAACCTATTTCTTGTCATTGTCCTTGCATCTTTTTCCCCAATGATTTGATTTGCAGGATGGTGTCTTTTGACATATTTGGATAGTCAAGGCTTATTTTTTGTGGCTGCATTTTATCTTTCAGCTTTAGTATCACTACGTGCATCTCTGTTAGGTATTTTAGCATCTCTTTCATGTATGTCAATCTCAAAGTCAGATTGTACATTTCTTCATTTTGCAACTCGGCATCTAAATGCAACTCAACATTCACAAGATGTGACTCAATAGTTGTTGAAACTTGCTGCTGATTTGCTGCATGATTTGTGACATCTTCTTCAATAGGCATTCCTTTATAGTAGTATGCAAATGCCTTGTAATCTTCTGGTTCTTTTGTAGGTTTAGCTTATGTGCTTTTGTAAACCCATCAAAATTCACATTTTCACTTTCCACAATTTTGTTAGTGTTAGTAATTAAACACTTGTAAGCTTTACTTCTTATGGAGTAACCAAGGAATATACCTTCTTTGCTCTTTGCATCAAACTTTCCACTTCTAACATCTTTGAGAATATAACATTTGCTTCCAAATACCTTGAAATATTTCACATTAGGTGGATGACCATACCAAAGTTCAAAAGGTGTTGAGTGAGTACCTTTTTTACTTGCACACTGTTCAGAGTGTATACTGCAGTACTTATAGTTTCTCTCTAGAATTTCAAAGAAAAAAATTTCTCCATCATTAGTGTTCTTGCACAGTCCATTACAAATTTGCTTCTTCTTTCAGAAATTCCATTATATGGAGGAGTCCTTGGTGTTGATACTTGTCTCTTGATTCCTTTGTCATTGCAAAACACCTCAAATTCATGTGAAGTGAATTCACTTCCTTTGTTTGATCTCAAGCATTTCAAGCTCTTACTTGCTTCTTTCTCAAGTCTTTCCAAGTACCATTTAAACATTTAAAAAGCATCTAATTTTTATTTTTAAAATGTGACAGTCATCATTCTAGAGTAATCATCAACAAGTAACATAATATACCTATCTCCTTTGTAGCTTTGCACATCAATAGGTCCCCACAAATTAGTATGAACAATTCTAAGTATTTCCTTAGAGGTATTTCAAGTATTGACTTTGTCATCTTACCTAGCTAACATTGTTTGCACATTATGTTTTTGGGTTTCTTCAATTTAGGCAAACCTCTAACTCTTTTCATTTTACTTACATCAATCAAATTATCAAAGTTAACATGACATAATATCTTGTGCCAAAGCCTTACATCGTCAAATTTTGCAATAAAACAAGTAGAATCTTGTATATCCAAATAGAACATATTACTCCTATTTTGATCACCTTTTCCAATCAAGTTTCCATTTGTATCATATCTCTTGGCTGACTTATTTTCAAACTCAACTTTGCACCCCAAATTGTTCAATTGTGACACACTTAACAAATTATAATTCAATCCTTCAACATAATAAGCATTGTCACATGAGATCTTGTATGTAATCTTAATAGACCCTTTTCCTTTTATAGAACATGGTGCATCATTACCAAATCTTACACTATTTTCATCACAATAGATTAAGGTAATGAACTTACTTTTGTCTCCAGTCATGTGATGTGAGCATCCACTATCAATGATTCATTTTTCATTCTTGTTCACACAAGTCATAAGTGTAGTAGCCTCATCCTCATCTGATTCATCTTTCATTGCAACATATACCACTTCATCATCATTTTTATCAAAGTTGTTTTCATCAGCAATGTAGCATGACTTATTGCCTTTATCTATGTAGTCTCTTCCATCATCTTCTCTTCTATTTTTATACTTGTTGCCTTCTTTAAAGTTCTTCTTCTATGTACATCTTGTTGCAATATGACCAACTTCATTGCAATTAAAACAAATGATAGGCAGCTTACCTTTGAATTTACCTTTTCCTTTGTGGAATCTTCTGGCTAGCAATGCTTCCAATCATTCAATGTCTTCATCTGTACTACTGCCACTAGATGCATACGTTATCCTTTTCTTCTTCTTCTTTGTATTTACCTCCTTAGAATCCTTTAGTAACAATTTGGCTTTGAAAGTTGATTCAATACTCCTTGGTCTATAGTTATCAAAATTAGATAACTCAAATGCAGTGAGTCTACCCACTATAACTTCATGGGTTAGATCATTTCCTGGTATACATCTTAACTCTTGAATTGCAAATACTCTAATGGCATGTATAGGAAAAAATGTTCTCAAGACTTAATTCATCATAGTTTCATCATCTATTTTACCAGTTGTACCTTTTATAGCACTAACAACCTCTTTTATTCTAGCAACATATTTAGAAATGTTTTCACCTTCTTCCATTCTCATGTCATCAAACTTACCTCTAATGCTCTCTAACTTGGCTCTTTGAACATTTTTCTCCCCCGTAGATGTTATTTAGGGAATCCCACATCTACTTCACACTTTTAAGGTCTTTGATATCATCAAACTAAACATATCTTAGGGCAGAGGCAATCTCCAACATCGCCCGATTGTGCTCTTTCTTTTTCTTCAAATCTTCAATAGTTAGGGCTCCTATTGGATCAACATGTTCTACTATAATGCAATTTTGTGCATAATCTCCAAGTCCTCCAAGGTTTAGCTTCATCAAAATTTTCATGCAGGAAAGCTATATCTATTTAGCTTGGATACCTCTCTCTTTGACATCTTGATCTTTATGCTTTTAGTACCTTGAACTAATCCTCTTAAGAAATTGCACTCTGATACCAATTGTTGGAATCATTTTGAATAAATTTGGGGATGGGGTTTTTTTGGGGGGGGGGATGAATCAGTTATTCAAGGTCTAGATGTCCAAATAAAACTTTTACAATTTAGTGAACCCATAAAACTTTCTTAACCATTCATGCATTCATTGTGTGTAAACCAAAACTGATATGTTACTATTAAACTAACATGCAGTAATGTAAAGCATAAAACATAACACATCCATCAATATACATGACACAATGATTTAACATGAAAACCCAATTTGGGAAAAACCACTAGTAACATGCTACTCCTTTCTCACTCTTCTAAAGTGATGCCTTGTTAAAGACCAACCCTATTAAAGGTTACAACACACACTGTTAAATGTTACTCGGTTAAGAGATTTCAATCACCTTGTTAAAAGTGATCCTTGTTAGAGGACTTTAGGCCATTCACTTGGAATGCCACCCTATTAAAGGATTTTCCAATGACAATCAAGTCAACCTTTTTCTAATGGATTTTACCCTAATCTGATACAATTGTTAGAGAGTAACAGTAGAGTTTGATCTGATACAACTTACAACCTTACTTGCAAATTATCGATTACTATTCAGTCCTCAAGTCTACTTGGCTTCCAATATTTGAAGTGTTGATAGCTTGTCCACCCTTCAAGCATTAATCTTCATTAAGCCTTCTTACTTAGCTCCCCATTGCAGACATCTTCACTTAGGTCACTTGATGAAGCAAACCCTTCTTCCTTCACCTTGTTAGATTTTTACATCCAAAAACTTTCTAACCTCTTACCAACCTTGCTTCATGACTAAGCATCCCTAAATATAGGGAATTAGAACTCTTTTTCCCACTCATTATCCATCTCAAAATTTAGGGTTTTCGATGGATTAGGTAGGATACAATGTATCTACCCCATATCTTGTCTTCTCTAGAAACTTCTCCTTAAATCCATTGAGTTTGTGTCCAAAACAGTTTACATCAGATTTTGTGCCTCCAGCTCATCAATCTTATCTTCCTCTTGATTCACAAGTTCCAATAAAACAAACTTTTTGGCTTTTATTTGGCAAATCTTTGATCCTATTCATAATGTAGCAGCTCGGCATTATCAATTTACTAATGCTCAGCACATACTGTGTTACTCAACATCTATTGTAAAATCACTCAGCATCAACTAGATTTTATTGGTGCTCAGCACATACTAAAAATCACTTAGCATCTACTAACTTGCTCAACACCTATTAGTTTGCTTAGCATCCACTAGAAAATGCTTTCATTTAGCTCCAACTAACTTTTTTCTCGGCTTGCACTAACTTTACTGAGCACTTTCTATCAACTTGGTCAAGCTTAGAAAATAAACTTTGTTCAATCCTTTTCATTTGAACTTTCTAAGTGTAGCCAAACATTTTGTAACCCCAAATAGATCATCAATACATTATGTTATCACTGTCTTAACTGATTCTTTCACTTCAATACATAATCATAACTCAACCTTTCCTCTAGGTACTTTTGTTAGATCTTGTTGATTAAATCCTCCTCATCAATCAACTAAGTAATAATGCTTGAAACATATAAGCAATTGTCTTACCAACATATAGCAGGTTTGACATCAATGACAAAATAATGATTGAAAACACTTCTTCAACAATCTTCTACTCAAATGATCTTTTCAATTATATATCAAAAATTATTATTGGTCAAAAAATGTGTCTAGTTGTAGTTGGACGTAGCTATGCTTCAGATAAATCATCTTGCCAAAAAAAGTACATAAAAAAGAATGATACATACCCCTTTGTGGATGGTATGGTCATCTAATGGAAGTTCATCCCATGGATCCATCTATGGTCCTTATGTGTCCTTCCCTAAGTGTTGTATGGGTGTGTCTGACGAATTGTTCATTGAATTGACACTAATGTGTGCATTTTTTATTAATTATGTAGTTGTAGAGATGCCTAGTGATAGAGTTATGATGGAATTGTCACCATGGAGTGTTTTTGTATGAATTTCTACCAGAAAAGAAACCTCATTCAATACAATTTCATGGGTCTATTAATGTTACATCAAGTTAGATAGCAGTTTTCATAACTCCAATTAGCCATTATTGTTACTTCATCATAAAATTAAACATTTGAAGTGATGTAACCGTAGTCATCCTACAAAGCACTTAAACATTTATTCGATCTTGTTCACATCGTAAGACAGAACTAATAAAATAGTTATTTCTTCCTTCAATGTATCCTTCCTTTTGCACAATTGTTACCTCTTATAGTTTAATGTTCCTTTGACATAGAGATAGAATTATTATTTCTCCTTCGACATATCGTAGGCCTCGATCAATAGAATTACTATTTTTTCCTTCAACATATCCTATCAAATGCCTAATCATGGGGCATATTGTTTATTGTTAAAGGAGCACATGAACATACAAAGTGTAGGTAGCACCATCGAGACCATAGATAATTGAACATTAAATAAAGCTGCCAAAGTATAAACAATATTATTTTGCACTTGACAAATTATAATTTTAATAGCACCTATGAGCAGCTATATTATCACCCTTATGGCTCCAACCATTTAATTTTAAAACATTCTACAAAGAATACAGAACAATAGTGTTCTACACAGTCTAGGGCTCCCATAATATTAATTTAAATGATCCTTTGTTTTAGAGAATAATAGGATTTTGCACATTCATGGCCTTCCATATTTATAATTTTATGGAACTAGGGTAGTAGTGTGAGAAGAGTTTCTCACATTCATAGGCTCCCATTAAGGAAAATTTAAATGATCTTGTGTTCCTGCTAACAATACTGTTTTGCACCTTTGCAGCCTCTAATGATCCTCCATTCCATGAAACAAAATACTTTCTCATCTTTTTGGCCATCCATATTTGGATATTAAATGATCTTGTATAGTAGGGCATAATGTAGTTTTGTGTCTTCATAGCCTTCTATAGTTTCATGTTAAATGAACCTAAGATCAAAAGATTTCTACACACAATGATATAGTTTCACACTGTCTTGCCCTTTCATAGAATTTTGGATCCATGAATGAAATCTTAGCTTGATAAAAAACCCTACTTGCTACAAAACTTTAGTCCCGGGACTTGTTTTATAATTTGAATTATATTTTGACTAGTCAAAAAACTTGTCAATTGAAATAGAAGACAAATGTGTCAATTGAACTTTATTTTTGTATTGGTAAATTGAACAACAAAATAGATATGTGCTTTTGATATTACTCTCACTGCACAATAACATTAAACTGTTACAAGTCATTTGTGTTAGTGTAAATAATTAATTAGTATTACACTTTACTTAAGTTTACTTAGGTTAATGAATTATTTTAGTATTTATTAGATTAGACACCTAGGAGTATGTGTACTTATATAAGTTGTCTTGTTGAAAACACAAGAGTTAGCAACTCTAATTAAGCACATGGTGTCTACAACACAGGAGTTTGCATATTTATCAGAGTTATCATGTAGACAACATAGTTGTTTGCACTCTAATTAAGCATATGGTGTCTACAACATCTTTTTATGTAGCACACCTATTTAAGCTTATCCTCTCATCATCACACTAACTTATGTGCTCAATGGAGGATAATCCACCCTTGGTGGACATGTGCTTATTGTGAGACTTATATCACTTTGTTGACTCCTAGTCAGTCTAGAGGTCTTTATAATTAGGCACTCCTAGTGTGTATATACAACAATTCATTTTTGATATTGTTATTCTGATCATACTTTATTGGTCGATGTTGCGCTAGTGCTTGAGCTTCTTGATCTTGGGTGATTTTTCCCTAAGGAAAATTCTTACATGGTATCAGAGCTAAGGGAACTTCTCCTCACAGAGCTATTGGAGACCATTTTTGTTTCACCGCTTAGAGGACCTCGATTTAGATCTGGATTATCATAGTCATTGGGAGCATCTAGAGCCAAAGAGGACCTCACCATTGTGTTTGGAGGATTGATTCAGTGAATTTTGACTATAAACTTGCCTATCTTAGGCCATAGTCATATCTAAGGCAAAAAAAAATTGCAAATCAAAACTCGAAGACCCGATTTGTGAAATTGGTATGATCTCTTTAATTCTGTGTAATTAATTTTTTAGATCTAAATATTTTTTCTTTTCTACATTTTTTCTTTTTGTATTTTCATTTTATTTCTAAAATTCTATAGAAAATTTGGCCTATTAGGCCGGTAGGAAAGATTTTTTTTTGCAGGACAAAGATTGGAGCTTGTTGGTGCAAATCAAATATTGGCATCATATTAAGAAGGTCAAAAAACCTCCAAATCAACTTTTGTTTCATCAAAATTAAATATCTAAAGTGAAATCTAGAGTCAATTGATTTTTGAAGGTGTGATAGTGGTGATTTAGGAAAATTAACTGTAGAGGTGATTTTCAAATAGCAATATCTCCCTCATACGGACTCTTTTTTCCGAGCAATTTTTTTTTTTTGGGGGGGTAGAATTTCGTGATCTACACACTGGTGCAAGATGTTTAAGATCTATGTTCTTGAGTTTTTCTGCAAATCGCAAATCCTAATTTTTGCAACTTCAAAGACTTAGTTTGGGCTCATCTAGACACATTTTTAGGTTCCATTTTTTTAAAGTGCTTAATTTTTTGTTTACTTTCTAGATCTACAATCAGATTATAGGCTTATGTGGACAAAATTAACACTTTTAGAAATAGGTCAATTTTTGCATTGTATTGCTTTGATTAAACTTCAAAATTGTTGAATATCTGAGCTACATTGCTTAGTACTAGATTTGAACTCCAAGAGGAGGTTGTAAACAACAAAATCAGAAGCCCATTTTTGTCCATTTTGAGAAGTGGCCTATTGTAAATGCACTACATATAAAGTACCAAAAGCATCATTTTGGGGTGGGTCCTTTGATTGAGTGAATAGGGGGGGGTGTCTTGTGTTCTTGTGTCTCTCTTTCTCTCTTGTGCTATTTTAATTCTTTACATCATGGGTTCACCTAAAACTCCACTTTTAACTTCACACAATTATACTACATGGAAAGATATTGTATGGAGTATACTAGTGGAAAAAGGTTTAAATTTATATGTTGATGGTACAATTGTAAAACCCACTGATGTTGCTACACAAGTTGATTGGCAACTTAAAGCTAACTAGGGTTTACAAATTATTAAGAGTTATGTTTATAGAGATCTCTTCTTCCACATTTCTAGTTTTAAGGATGCCAAGGGTGCTTGGAAGAAACTTGAAGGTTTGTATGGTAAGGTGGATGAGGAAAAGGGATTCCAAATTGAGGATGATCTACTTCTCTTGGATCCTAAGAATTTTGACACAATTCAAGACTATGTCAACAAAGCCAATGAATTGAGAGCACTACTTAAAGATTGTGGTAATCCCATGAAGGATGATAGATTGATTCATCACATCTTGAAGAGGTTTCCTTTAGAGTATGCATCTTTTTTTTCAAGTTACAACACTCATAGGTTGACCATGGGAAGTGGCTTCAGTAAGCGTACATTTGATGCATTTGCAAAAATGTTGATGTTGGAACAATCCAAGTTGATAGATATGGGAATTCTCAATTCATATAAGTCTACAAAATTGGTGGCTAGTTATGAGAACCAATCAAATCAAGCTAGAAAAAGTTTTACCAACAACAAGAAAAAGTAGTGGAAGCAAAAATCACAATTAAAGACAAAACAATCTTCCTCCTCACAACAAGGCAATTCTTCTTCCAACAAGAAAAGAAACAACAACAAGAAGGATAAATGTAATGTCTTGGTTTGGGTTATACCTCCAATTTCTCTTTGCTTCAGTTTAAGACCTTATGAATGATTTCAAGAATTGATCTAAAAAATATATTGAATTTATCTTTTAATTTTTGAAGATTTCCAAACTCTATATATGTGTGTGTATGTGTGTGTTTGTGTGTGTAAGTATAATATACAAGATAAAATAAATTTATAATTAGGAGTCTCTCCTAATTGTATGTCAACTTTATATTCTTTTCTTATTAATAAGTTATATCCTTTAAATTAACTTTGATATCTCCCTCCAACCTCTTCTTGTATCAGTGTTGACTATCTCATGCAATGTGGTTGGTACCTTGATGTACTAGCATGGACCTTGGAAAAGTTCCTTCTACATGTTGTGGTGTCCATCCATCACTCCACGTAGGCTTTAATGGCATCTGATGGTGTATCAACATCCAACGTCACTTACAGCACTGCGGTTTGCTCCAACGTCCTTTCCCAAGTGAACTCCATGATGTCCTTTGTACCTTGTTCCAACCCTTTTTGTTCTAAATGGGATATTCGATGCTTCTTGTTGTTTGTACTTTATTTGAATATGCTTTGATGTTGACTCCTATACTCCTCTTGTTCCTTGCTTTGTTTTGAATCCCATTCAATGCTATTACTCTGACGTCCCTTGGTCCTTCCCCATAAATATCATTGACTTATGTGTGAGTAGACGTGTCCTTGAAGTAGGTGATTGATAGCGGGTTAGATTATGTAGTGTCATTGATTGATAAGTTATGTTTTATATAATTTATTGCATTAATTATATGTGTTGATTATATATGGGTTAGTTTAGGTTTATATATATTTATTGGATTTGTGTATATAATAAAAGTATTTGTAATATAATTATAAGAGTTAAATGATTAATATATTTTGGATCAATATATATAAGAGTTAAATGATTAAATATATTTTGGATCAATGTTAAATGAAAAGTATTTGTAATACAATTATAAGAGTTAGATGATCAATACATTTTGTATCAATATTAAATGATTTTAAATTATTTATAATTACATTTTGGGCTTATTAAGGGGATATGACAGCCATCCCCTCTCAATATTGCTTATCCTCAAGCAATGTCATTCATACACAAGCTCCTTCATAGACACAAAACATATACAAAAGGCCTAGAAGATTTATAAGATATACATCTTTAATGAATGAAAACACGATGCAAACAGATGAAGACATGAAGCAAACACGATGTAGATAGATCATACATTCTTTATTGATTCTCTATAATTTACTTCTCATAATGAAATAGAATAAGGGGAATGATTCACAAAATATACTTCTCCAGTACACTTTTTTTATCATGAATCTTGTAACCAAAAATAATTATTAGCATGTACATGTATATAATAGCTTCAAAGAAAAATTGAGACATGATAAATTAGTTCTAAACCAATATCTTACCAAGCCCAAGAGCAAAACTTTGGTCCCCTTGGCCTCAATGGAAGACATCAATCATCCAAATGAGGTGGTCTACTTGGCATATTCTTAACTGAATTAAGTTGACATTATTTCAATTCTCTCTTAACTTAACCAATCTAAGCCCAAGAGTAGAACTTTGGACCCCTTGGCCCTGATAGAAATATCCTATCATTTTGTCAAGGTGATCTACTTAGATGTCCATATTTAACATTCTTTTCCCAATCTAAGCCCAAGAGCAAAACTTTGGCCCTCTTGGCCTTGACGGCAGCACTTCGGCATCCATCAAGGTGATTTACTTAGATGAAATTAGATATCCTACCTAAGCCCAAGAGTGAAACTTTGGCCCTCTCAACCTTGATGGAAGCACTTGACATCCATCAAGGTAGTCTACTTAGGAGGTAATTTGATTCAATAGTTATTATAGTCATTTTCATTATATATATATATATATATATATATAATCACCACTAAAATTTTAGCTCATCTTGTCGGTCCTTCACATCTTGATTACTCTTTTGATTATATTTAGGTCTCTTGTTCATCTTCCTTTTACTTCCTCATCAAGTGTTGCATCCATTCTTTGAACTTGGCTTCTCTTTCCACATATATGTCTTGGTTCCCAACTCTCTTTGTAATGAAAGCATAATTTTTTTCTTTTTAGCTCATCACAATAGCTTTTGAGCTCTCTTCTACATTTATGGCCACATTCCCATGGTTCCTTGCAATGATAACATGACTCATTTTTCTAAAATTTCGTGGAGTGCCTCCTTTTTTTTTCATAATGCGTGGAATGTGTGCTTCGTGCATGGTTCTTGGACCCATCCTTTATTTGGTGTGTATCAAATTTTAATGCCTTTTGGATTGCATCTTCTAAGTTTTTTGGTTAATGTGCTCCTACTAAGCTCTTGATTGATTCCTTCAACCTGTCTATAAATAAATAAGTGAGTCTCTTTTGTGATATTTTAGGTACCATGGCTAATAACCTTTCAAATTCCCTAGAAAATTCCATCATTAATCCTTCTTGTCTAAATTGGGTTAATCTTTTGAAGTACCATTCTAAGTCTATTCAATCAAATCATTTTATGAGTTTTTGGGTGAATTCATCATAACTCTTAAATTTTTTTATGTCCTTGGTTGGTAAGGCCATGTTGCCACCAATCTTGTGCTATTCCTCTTAAATGGAGGACAGCAAATTGAATACCACCTTTTTCTATCATATGATTTAAGGAAAGATATGTATCCAACAGTTGTACCCATGAGTGTGTTATAGTTCTTTCTGATCCATCAAATTTTGGAAGGCTTACTTTATTTATCTCTTATCTTATGTTTGCATGTTTTCCTATCAACACATAATGTACACCTTATTTCATTTAGAAAAATGTGATATTTGAGTTTAGTATGCATTGCAATACTTTTTTTTATTCAATTGAAAATTCTCAACTTCATTACATTTATATGTCATTTGTTGAATTTTATCTGGCAGTTAGAGTATTATCAAAAATGTGTTACAATTTCATCCATATTTACACAATGTCTTCCAATGGTTGGGTAATATCAAAAATGCATAACAATTTCATCTACATTTATATTATCTAATTGAGAGGTTAGGTAAGTATCAAAAACCCATGATAGTTTCATCCTATATATATATATATATAATTTATTTATTTATTTATTTAGTTTTTTTTTTTTTTTCCAGTCTCTATTTCAATGTTAATATAGATTTAGATAATATCAATTTTTACTTTCATAAGTTTTATAAATGAAAAGATTTATTGAAATATAATTTGGAACAACATAAGTTATTTTAAATTCCATGAAAGTAACTAGGTTTTACTATGATTTGTACATGTAATTATAGATCTTAGACAATTAAATATAAAAGTCAAAGATATGGTTCTTTGGCATAACAAAACAAATGCTTTGTAATGTCAATATTTTGTAAGGTGCTCAAAAATGTTACATTATTTTGAAAAACTACACTAGATTTATGTGCTAAAGCTTTCAACTATTCTATTGTGTGTTAATGTGCCTATACATTAATTCTTAAATTTTATAAGGTGCTTGAAAATGTTACATTATTTTGAAAAACTACTCTATAATTCCATGCTAAAGCTTTCAACTATTAAGGAGCTCAAAAATGTTACATTGTTTTGAAAAACTAGATTACATTTTTGTGCTAAAGATTTCAACTTTTTTAGTCTCTATTTTCAAAGTTAATATAGATTTTAGATAATACCAATCTTCACTTTCATAAGTTTTATAAATGAAAATATTTATTGAAATATAACTTGGAACAACATAAATTATTTTAAATTCCATGAAAGTAACAAGGTTTTACTATGATTTGTACATGTAATTATAGATCTTAGACAATTAAATATTTACGTCAAAGATATGATTCTTTGGCATAACAAAGACAATCCTGAAATATGCTATTCATCAAATTCATATAAATGTCGGTGCATTCGTTAACCCGAAAGGTAACACTATGAATTCATAATAATGTCGATATTTTGTAAGGTGATCAAAAACTTTACGTTGTTTTGGAAAACTACACTATGCTTTCGTGCTAAAGCTTTTGACTATTCTATTGTGTGTTAATGTGCCTATACATTAATTCTTAATTATGATTACAAATAAAATAGTTTAATGTCCATGACACGTGTCTTGTTTTTGGTCTTTATTTTCAATGTAAAAAAAGAATAGTAATAAGTGTTGTGTGTCATCATGTTGTGTTTTATTGTGATGTTTTGTTAAAAGGAGTATGAATAAGGATAGTTTAATTAACCTTGGTGAAAACTAAGCAGTAACAACAATATGAAAAACATATCATATATTGTTATATCTCACACACAACATTCTATTTATAAGCCAACTTTAAGGTCACATCACATCTTCTTGAAGATAAAATAAGAAGAGAACCAACCATCTTTGATCCTCACACATCAATTAGAATTGGACAAAATAATGTACAATATATTTAAATTGATAGAAGAATCACCCCAATTCTTGTTTCAATTACTAAATTAATTATATTGAAGTATGTTAATGTTCACTACTATTAATATGATTTATATGTCATTTTAATATACATGACATTGAAATTACCATCATTTTTTTTAAATGCTAACAAGTTTACATTGATGAATGCTTCCACTGTAGAAAGCCTCTCGGCTTAATTATCTCTTGGTGATTGAGTAACGATCAAATAAAGTTTTCCAAGGTGATAAAATTGCATATGCAGTATGTATGTATCTATGTATCTATGTGTGTATGTGTATATGTATGTATGTATGTATATATGTATCTCTTCATCTCTACATTTGTTTGTCATGCCCTTGTGATCTCTACATCATGTTGTCATGCCCTTATGATCTTTGTATATATATGTATGTATGTATGTATATACATATATATATCTATGTATATGTATATATGTGTATGTATATACATATATACATACATAGACACACACATATGTGTGTGTATGTATGTATATATACACATACATATACATAAATAGAAGCTTCTCTAATCACCTCCTAGGGGAAATATAAAGAGATCCATGTTTAGAATGAAAATAAAAGAACATCTAGAGAAGTATCTTTTCTTCCCATGAAGAAAATCGCAGAGCAAGCACTACTACATTTGGGCCTGAATTACACTAAAAATTAAAAAAAAAACATGAAAATCCCCACAAATTACATCACTATCATAATTTGACCCAAAATGTTGTAGTGCAAAGAGAACAGAGATTACAAGAGTACAACACGACAATGAAATTGCAAAGCAAGGGCACCAAGATCACATGGGCACGACAATAAAATGTAGATATCACAAGGGCATGACAATGAAATGCAGCAATCACAAGGGCATGGCAACAAAATCATAGATCTCCACTTATCTCCACCAAAGGCATGGAAATTAAATGTAGAGATCATAAGGGCATGGCAACAAAATGCAGTGATCAAAAGGGCATGAAAATGAAATCTCCACCAACGTTTTCAGCTCAGAGCTCTCCACCAATATTCAAAGCTCTCCACCCTCGTTCGGCGCTCTCCACCCTCTTTCATGCGTAGCTCTCCACAATCAAAACAAATGGAGAATGATTTATCTTGTATTTTCTTTTTTTTTTATATATCTAAAATAAACTTCCCATTGCATTGTAACTCCAGCATAGGTGTTTCATCCTCGATAGCTTTCATTTCAACATTCAATTTTTCAAGTTTCCTCTTCATTATATGTTTGATTTATCAATGATTTCCTCTAGTTTGATTATAGAGCATCTCAACTAGATGCTCCAATGATGCAATCACCCATCTATCTCTAGATTATGTAAGCACTTGTTTTTTTACAGAATCTAGATAGATACTAAGAGTTCCAAAGCAATAAACTTGAAAGCAATCATGTGTTCATCCCAACAATGGAAGCCAAGGATGTAACCATGCATATATTGGCATGCTCTCCCTGTGAGGATCCCAAATATCTACTATTGTTGTTAATTTGGGCATTACTATATGATCCAGAATGTTATGAAATACTCAAGTCGGTAGTAATGTCTTCCATGTCTCCAAAAAACATAGCATAGATTTAGGGTCCCTTAGCTCCTGGGGATTTGTAGTATAGGTTTAGGGTAGTAACTCCTTACTCTCAACTCTTCATTGAAGTTATACACTCAACTAGTTTTAAATTTTAATAAAGGGTCTCCTTATAGAAAAAAGAGTTTTTACTTGTGGTTTATCTTAAGACATTTCAGTATATGCAACCTATTGTACCTGACTTTTGAAAATGGAAGGCTAAACTCTAAGTTTCAGCATGAGCTAGATTGGTCTATTTAGACCCATTTATTATTGTCACAAGCTTTTAAACATAACTATATAAGGAGTGAGTTAGGATGTATATAGGTTAACCTTACATTAACTTTTAACTACAACACAAAGGTTGCACTAGGGTATTACAATATTGTAATTATAGAAAACTGCTTGATTCACTTGAGTGGGTGTATGTTGGTGTTGAGTTGTATTAGGTGAGTAAAGCTCACCAGTGGTTATAGGAATACAACTACAAAATAATTAGAAATCAGAACTACATATTCATTAGAGTGAGTAGTTCAAGGGTCTTGATC